>JBBPBX010015370.1:0-49559 GCA_038048925.1 Garcialebias charrua | reverse complement strand
ATATTTATATATATATATATATATAATTAGGACAAAAATCATGTATTATCAATTAATATCAAAACCTCATTTTGATAAAGTTACATTTATAAATAAGTATAAAATAAGTCAGAGTCTCTGTAGTTGGAATTGTGCTTTAAATACTACAAAGAGGATCATTCACCGCTATCTAATTTTTCACTTTTTTGTGATAACAGCTTGGCAGGTTTTTGATCGGGTTCATCCAATCTTTTATTGGTGGCTCTAGCTCTGGTACTGGTTTTACATATCTTGTTCCAGTTTTGGAACAGGTGATGACTGGAAGTGCTGACCAAGAAACATGGATCCAGTAAGTCCAACCATCAAATATACCGTAATGTGAACCAATCAAACAAGTAATGATTGGGAGCTGTTGTACAGTTTGTTAAAAGTATTTCTCACAAAATTTAGCTTATGCCATTGTTTTTAAATAAATACTGCTGTTTATTTTTGTAAATGCCTTAAATAAAATGCATCATGCTGGTGAAGATTCTCAGTCGTCCAGGACATGATAAATGCATCATGTTTTTTTTCTTTTTACAGCTTTGAGAAGATTCTGGTAGATCTACTGTCACCGATTGGAGGAAAAGAAGAATGGAACGGCACCTCTTCTGTTTTGCCTCAGATTGAACAATTCACAGAAGCCATAGTGAAGAACGTGCAAGCACAGAACGGTGAGAACACAACTGAACAACAAGGAAACCGAAATGTTGTCTTAAAGCAGAAACTGTGTTCAATAAACCAGAAGAATCAGATTTACACAGCAGAAAGGATTAAGACATGCAGGAGTGCATGCCATAGTTCGAAAAGAAGGAAGCACATTGCTGCCCCAAGGCCCTCTTGTGCATTATTCACAAAAATTAAGTAGGCATTTCTGTTTAATAACTTAATCTATTCTGGCAATTTTCATTATATTAAGGTTTGTAGTTTTTGCATGAATTTGCTGCAGGACAAACAACAAAAAAACGCAACAATAATTTAAACTAAGAATGTTTCTGCCAAGTGAGAAACAAGCAGTAATCATTCCACAATGTGCTTTTTGTCTTCTGTGTTATAAGTTAAATTGTGCGTACAAGGCAAGTCAATAAATGTACATTTAAACTCAGACTCAATTAAATTATTTTAAATTAATTTGTGTATAATACTCTACAAACAAGTTTTAAATGGGATTTGGAACAATTTTGTGTAAATGTTCCAAAAGAAGGTGAAGTAAAGACACTTTATATCTCCTGCCGGGTCATCTGTGGAGTTTTAGGTATTATTTCTTGCAAAACTGCTTCATCTTATATCACAGTTTGACCGAGGAGTCAGATTTTTGACTATCCAGTTATGGTTCCACACCTATTACTTTTTAGAATATCATTTTGGACCGTTTCAAATAACATTGCAGGATATCCAACCTTTTGATTGAGAAGGTGGTGGTGAGAACTTGTCACCAGCGGCCTTTGGTGGTGGAAAAAGCTGATAGAAGAATCAAAAGTAACATTTAGAGAAAACCATCTCAGTGTTCATCAGTACAGTTAACACAATACTGCCAGCCATTATAAGAAAACTGGTTTAAACCAGCAACATTCAGCCAGTTGCGTCATTAAAAACACACCATTTAACATTTTTTTCCCATGACATCTAATATATCACCTCTCCCTATATTCTAATATAAAAACTACACAAAATTAGTTTTCCTTTATCGTGTGGAGGTAACCTATTTTATTTGTACTTAGAGTTCTTTGAAACATAAGTCTGTAATGTAATAAACGTGGAAAAGAAAGGTGGACCAGTCTGAAAACTCTTGCAGTGTGTCGTGTTACATTATAGCTTTTATACTTCCTGTAACTTGTATCAGTAATTCATGCTGGTATTTCCCTCTTTTGTCTTCTTTCCAGTGTTAATACAAAGCCTTCAGATGCCCGTATTAGCCCTAATGAGAGATATTGTAACATCTGCGAACACCACCCATTTCAACCTGTCAGAGCTCACAGGGGGACTGCAGCTCGCCATTGGAAGTACACTTCAAGCAGCTCAGCAGGTTTGCCATGTCCTCTAAACACTGGAATTTGCACGTGTTTGCATTTTGACTGTCATTCGGTTGCACCCTTATCAAGTTTTTTGTACATTTGTGTTCATGTTATAAAGATATTTGCATCAGTTATGTATTATTGCATTTAACAAACGTTGATTCTCATCTCTCTCAGCACAATTTTTATAATGCGTCACTTTTTAGACATTTCCAAACACCTAATATTTGCAGAAAAACAGTTTGTTCTTTGCATCTGTCTGTTCCGTCAGCCTACAGAGGCATTCGCACATTTGTTTACATTTTCAACAAGTTTTGAGAAAGAGCATCGTCACACCAGCAGATAAGTCATGAGGGCATGACTTCCTAGGACAACTCTTTGTATTACATTATCAGGATGATCACTAGGTGTTGACAGCACGCTTCTTCAACAGCTTCTCACACAACAGTGTGTGTTAAAATGTTCTTTTGCTCGTACCAATAGTCATCTAGAGTTAAAAAGTTGACTTCTTTAAAAGAAAAAAGTGTACTCGGCGAACGTAAAACTTTAGCATACCTTTGTTTTACAGTACACACAAATGATTTGCAATTGTTGTTACAAAATGTACAAGTCAGATTTAATTTTAATCACGGTTGGGTGGTTTAGCCAGCTCAACATAAAGTGATCTATCAAAGTTCATGTTCAATAATCCGGGTAAAAAAATCCAACCAAGTTCAGTCAGGTCATCTGGACGGATTCATTTTTGTTGTTGTTGAGAAGTTTCAGCCGTTATCCAAAGGACTTCATCAGTCCAAGGAGCCACAACAAACCCAGTCCCACAAGCAGCACACTCACATAATGTGCTGCTTGTGGTTGGCCCATCATGTGAGCGTGCTGTTTGTGGGACTGGGTTCATTGTGGCTCCTTGGACTGATGAAGTCCTTTGGATGAAGGATGAAACATAACAACAACAACAACAAAAAAAGAAAGAAACCGTCCAGATGACCTGACTGAAATTTGTTGGATTTTTTAACCTGGATTATTGAACATGAACTTTGATGTTTTGAAGCACTTTAGCCATGGCTGTCTCAGAGGAATCGAGAGGGGAGAGGGCGGGCCCCAGAAACCATCTTATCACTAGGAAACTGGTTGGCCAGCTACATGTATGTGAGACTGAGTTTTGTTGTGGCTGTTTGGACTGATGAAGTCCTTTGGATGAAGGACGAAATGTCTCAACAAAATAAAAAAATAAACAGTCCAGATGACCTGACTGAACTTTGTTGGATAAAATATTCTAGTAAAAGAAAAAAGTCAGCCTGTTGGTGACGCAGATGTCCCTCTGATACCTTTCTAAAAGACAAACAAAACAGATCCTGTAAACATGTTGTCAAGTTCACCTTTACTGGCTCATTTGGTGTACAGACACTCGGGTGGCTTTGGTTTATTCAGGTCTTGGTTCATTTTCCCAGAAAATAAACAACAGCTTGGCTTCATTATTTATACTCATTTAATTTGGCTTGATTTGTCACTTGAAATGTACACTCACAGCTACTATATTTGTTTCCCACAGATGTTCTATTTATCTGATCAGACTTGAAAAATAGCCAGACTAGCTGTTATCTCTGCCATAAAACCACCCAGTTATGCAGAAAAAAAATGAGAGTACAGTACTTTGAAGACCTTGTCACTCCCCTCAGATATCTGATTAAGCATAAACTGTATGATAATTAAGTGCTTTTGTTCAGTAGATATGTGGGTGTGCAACATTAACATTGGCAGAAATAATAATACCTTTATGAAAAAATGTCTTATGCCCCTTTATTTATTTAATTGTCTAAATTCCACTAGTATCTGAATTAAGATGTGTTCCTTACCACACCATATCATTTTCATTTTTTTTTGCTGGTATTGCAGGTATGTGAACAGGTTCATAATACAGTATATGAAACAGGTTTTTTATTTTTTTGCCTTTAGGTAAATGGCACGTTAGACTGCAACGAGGTGCTCAGAGAATGGGAGCCTGTTCGACAGGCAGCAAGTTTGAACCCTTCCGTATTGGCGATGTGGTGCCACATCAACCTGCAGCCTGCACTGGAGGCTTTTGCTGCAGCTAAGACCAACTTCTCCAACCTGAACATAAACGTGAGTAAGATGCATAGCAAATCAAATAGAAAGCTGTAAACTGTGTTTTAAAAAACACTTGGTGGCAGTGTTGATACGTAGAAAAAGCTGCCTTTGGCTAACAGTTCATCTCTGTTGAATGTCCTCTGCACAGCACATAGCCATGGAACCAATAGGCGTGAGCGCTGCAGCTGGCAGGATTGTCAAGACAATACAGCTCCTCTATGAAGTCAACATTAACTACACACGTGTGATAGAGCAGTCCATCATGACTTTGTCCAACCAGCTCACCGTGCTGACAGGCCAGCCTTTGAGCCCTGAGGTGCAGTCTAACTGGTCCAAGCAGCTCCTGGACATGCAGCTACTGAACAGGTCAGCTACAAATGAACTATATTATTGCTAACACTTACTTTTTTAATATTGACATCACTGAGGAACATGTTTGTGCTAAATCTGGCACTAGATGTTTCTCACAAGAAAATATAACTTGTTAATTATTTATTTTTCCAAATCTACATTCAGAACATTATTAATTTATTTAGAAATAGGATAAAGGAAGGAAAACCCACCAGTTGCTAAAAATGCAGGATGTAAATGTCAATACAACTAACAGTTTTTTTTTTTAACAATCATCTCAATAAGAATATAAAGACCTCCTTCCTTTGAAGGAATGAGTGTCTTTTTATATCAGTATTTTAGAGTAAGAGCATCATATATTGACAAAAAGATGGAGTTGTCGCTACTTTGGTCACACTTTAATCTGTATGTGAGTGTTGTGAATGGGTCTCAAATACAACCACATACATTTTTTGCTTAATATCTGTAAAAATAACTCAGTTGTAGATTTCTTTGTGTATTACAGTAGTTGTGATCGCCACCTTGAATTGAGTTGACCCCAAACGTGAATCAGTTGTTGATGTTCCACATCCTGCAAATATCATTCAAATATAGTAATTTGTTTATGCGATATTTTGGTAATACTCATTATAGACAAAACATTATCGTCCGCCTTTTTATTTCAGCAGGGGGCAATAATTCCAGTTTGGTGACACTTCTAAGGATTACATTAGGAAAAAAAAGTCAACTTCTCCTAAGAATTCATTACATTCCTACACAGACCTAAAGACAAAGCTTCTCCTCCAGCACACATGAACTCAACATGACCTTACCCCTCAATTTGCTGTTATCACATTATCCGCAATGCACCAGTCAAACCCATTTGATTCATACATAATGACACGAGAAATGGAAGTGATCACATTTGCATTCAGATTGATTAATGTAATGCAGGTCTGCCTGAAAACAGGCAGTCCCGAACAGAAAGTAGCTTAACTCTGGTTCAGCTAACTGAGACGTCCTTTTAAAATTGATTTCCCAGTTTATGCCAGCTGCAGTAATGAGCCGGGCATAGTATTAAGGATCATGTTCTGCATATCCCCAGAATCAAACAGGACTAAATATATGACTTATAGATTTCGGTGGAAAGACTTTAGTATTGCATGGTTTGAATGAACATGTAGGGTCAGGAAACGTTTGTTTTCGTTTCCAATTGAGGAAAAATCAGTGGTAAATGGGATCATTGTGTTAAGGAAATAGATCAACAACATGGGTAAAAATGCAACACATTAGTTGAAAATTGTGTCTTTTTTCCACTTACTGGTAGATGTGCTTTATGCCATTAAAAATTAAGTTAAATAGAAGTTTTTGCATGATGCTTTGGCAGAAGAGATAACTCTAACATTTAATGAATTTCTCTTTTCCACAGTTTGTCTTTTCTTAAACAGTACTCAGATGAGCTGGTTAGAGAAGCTCCTTTCCTTCAACCCTACACCAGTGCTTTAATAAATGCACTGAGCCACATCCTGAACAACTTCCATCTCAGTGAAAACTCGTCCCAGACTGTGTCTGAAGAAGCTGTCCTGATCTTCCTTAGTTCTGCAAACATCACCTCGGTTGACATCTCCATGGCGTGGGGGGATGTCTCTGCTGCCAATGAGACAGTTTTTGCTGACTTTATAAATGGCGCTTTCAAGCTGGTGATCGAGACAAAGATTTTTGGAGATTTGCCCGTTATTTACCAAAGCATGGAACAAATTCTGGCATCCAATGTCACAAACACAGTGGTGGAAAGTTTCTTTGAGATGTTTGTGTGGCTGACCTCAACCGAAGCAACTGCAATGGATCTGCTGAGTCAGGCCCCTCTCAAACTCTATAACATCATCAAGCCTATTGTTTATGTCTTGACTGGAATGTATGTGCCTGAACCAGTGGATCTTGCCCTGTATGAAGACTATGCTGCAAACATTATTTCAGTGTTCAATCAGTTTTCAAGCAACAGCAGTCTCAGAAGCCAACAAGAAGTCATGTTGCAATCAGAAATGGCCAGGGATCCACAGGTGAATAGAGTCAGGCGAAAACGTGACGTCTCAACGGTGCCGATGACCAGACAGCCCATAGATGACCTCATTGCTATGTTCTCCATTGACTATTCATCCATATATGGAGCTGCTTTTGTCCCTCCAACCTCAACAGACGTAATGGAGACAGCCCATGTTTTATTTGGCAACCCACATCTGAATGTTGTGGTAAAAGGGGCTACAAGTGACATGCAGTGGAGCTTAAATGCTTCACGGGAGGATTCCATTGATGCTGCCCTCGGGGTGGCCTCTCTCCTCACCCACCCTCAGACGTTAGAGAAGTAAGTGTTGCTTGCTCACATACATGTTTTTAGATCAAAGTAGAACATATGCTGCTTGTGTCTTTCTAAATGATCTCGAACATTGAGAGAAACATTTTTTTCTTGCCTGTATACATATTTTGGCCTTTCATAAATGTTTTTTGTTCCATTACATTTTCCTCAGCCCATCAATGGACCGTCTGATGAATGCTGTTAACACGCTCCCTAATGGCATTCCTTTCTCCGCTGAGATTAAAAATATTGCCAGTGCACTGGCAAATGAGTCTCAAGGTAATTTGAATTGTGTTTTTTTTTTAATGTTTTTCCTCGTTCCTTCAAAGTGTTATACATTTTTTATGCATTTAAAAGATGCAATGATCTGGAAGTCCATAGAAATCAAGCTTGGCCACAATCAGTTGTTGTCTGAATTTTGCAAAAAACATTGACTTTTGAGTAGATAATTTATCTAAACTCAAATAAAGGATAAGTAGCCTACATGCACTGACATATTATAAAATTGTTAATGGCACCTAGTAGTATTACTGCTAGTAGTTGTACTAATATAAATATCAATTCATTGATCTAATATTCAGTCCCTCACCAACACATTTCATCTTTTGCACTGTAAAAACAATTACATCATTTTATAAATTTACACAACCATTACTTTTTAAATGGTAAACGGACTGCACTTATATAGCACCTTCCTATCGTGTCAAGATGATCAAAGCTCTTTACAACACGATCTGTGCCCTCATTTACCCATTCATACAGCACTCTACTAGATCTCTACTAAGAATAATCAAAGCTTTATCACATTCATACACCAATGGGACACACATTGGAGGCAATGAGGGTTCAGTGTCTTGCCCAGGGACACGTGAGCATGTGACTGCTGGTGGAGTTAAACCCCCAACTCTTGCAATGGAGGATGACTTGCTCTTAGTGAAAAAGTGATTGTTGTTTATAAAAGACCAACAATCCACACAACAGAGACATGAAGGAGCTTCATCATTAGTTTACCATTCTAAAACATTATCAAGGACTTTGACAAGTGCCTTATAACAAAAGAACAAACATTTTCCAGTTTAATTACAGTCTGTAGAGCTGACACATGATGCACTGAGCACTTTGCAATCTCAAGTGTTTTTGCAAGCAGAAATGATATCAATAGTCTAAGTAAACAAATCTGGCAAGCTAGTGACAAGTTAGACAAATCACTTCTTGTAAAGTCCACGTACATCAGGCTGAAGGTCAACTTACTTTGTGTTTGCTGTACAGAAGCAGCTTAGGGTCACACTAATGACCTATAAGATCCAGGTTTTGCTCTTTTGTAATGAATTCCTTTCTGCATATTGTGCAGACCAATGATTATTTAAAAAAAGAGCTGTTTTTCTTACCTTTTTTTAATAACGTTTCAGCCTTGTTGCTGCTTGTTACACTTATATTGCCCTTGGGCTACAAATGAAACACTGCTATTAAAAAAAAGAAGTTAATTCTGGTCCTCTGGACATTCAAAAAAAAATAATAATGTGTAGAAATATTTTGTCTTTCCTTCCTGCAAAATGTACTGCAAAATGTAGGAATTACGATTTTATTTAAATGGTAATCAGATTTGTTCGAAATTACTAATCATTAGAAAGCACGCCCTAACTACCTAACAGCATATCATTCCTAGTTAACTTCTAAGGATCAGCGGATCCTCTAGTCAAATTGACAAAATTCATAAATCTGTATAAGATTAAGGGATTACACCACCTTGATGTGAATGTTGGCGACTAAATGGCCAAGAACATTTGCAAGTAATTGCTCAGATTGTCTCGTGGTATTCCTGGGGCTTCTCAGTTTTCTTGTCGCAGAGGCAATTTTTTTCTCAAAATACTGTAATCACAAGGTTGTTGCCTCTGAAACCCATCTTAGATTTGTTGTGGTGAATGGAAGCTTCTCAACAAGTCCCTTCACAGAGTCCCTCTCCACTTCTGACACGGGTGTACTGTGCAGAGTTCATCCTGAAACTGCAGCTGTTGTTTAGATACTCTGTGACAGCATGAATGCATAAGTACAGTCAGCCATTAAACAGTCGCACAACTCGGAGTGATGCCACCCTGCAATTTATAGCCATTGCAAGACCAAGGGAAGACCATAAACCATTTTGTTATTGCTGTTGCAACTGTAAAGATGATTATAGTGCTTCAAATATTCATTTTGGAGATATGAGGAATAGGACTTCACACCAGCTTAGCTTGAGCTTCCCAAGAGCCCAAAGCCATATGGCCCATCTCCAGCAGAAAGCCCCTCAGCACCTTTTTAAATCTCATTAGCAAAGTAGAATTTAATCACTTATCCTGTCCGCCCTCACTAAACGTCTCCCCTTGCACTCGCAAAAGTGGGCATCTATGACCTCCTTTTAATTTGCCTCTGTGCTTGCATGATAATGTTTTTAGTGCACAGAATCACTTTGTACGCAGCTTCGCTTCTCTGCAACCCCACGCACGTTCCGTCTCACGCAAACTAACACTCTACAAACTGTTGTGATTGCAAAAGCCTCTCGGTGTTGAGCAGCCTGAGATTAAACGTTACCGTTGTCTAATTTTGGACTAATTAAACATTCTGTCATCCAGCTTGCCGCCGGAGGTGGTGCATTTCTTAGGGCTTGTCAAACGTGTTTTAATGCATGACAGCTTCTAGTACAGCTGGCCCTCCTGGCCCCATCAGTCCCGCACAGAGCTTCCCTTTACGCACATCATTTGCTGCTCACGGCTTGATGCCGATAACCTGTAATGGTGCTTGTCATAATGAAGCCCAGTGGGACGCCATGTTATTCTGTCACCTTGCAGACCCAACTTTTTAAGATTCTAGGCTCTAATAGCATCTCTCATAGCTAATTTTTCACCTCTCTGTCTTTTTGTTTCTTCCACCTGTCACAGAGAACCTGATGCTTATGCACCAAGCCATCCAAACAGCCGCCGGGCTCTTTCAGATCAGCCCGTCAAACACAACGTTCGCAGAGCAACTGCAGCAACTCAGAAACCAGGTTTGTCTAAGAAGCGTGACACTTTCATTTTTAAGGTTTTTACAGTAAAAAAAAAGTTACTCAAAAAAGTCAAAGCAGAGTAGTGCAACTTTAAAAAACGTGCTTGTATACTATAGAATGTGCCTTAATCTTAGCAAATCAATGCAACAGGTTTAATGTTTAATTGTTAATAACTTTATTATTTCTAATTGGTGATATGTGACTTATCCATACTGATCTCGTGCTGCTGATTATCTAATGCTGCTGTATTCATTCATACCCATCTTCTCACTACCCTACCATACCATACCATACCATACCATACCATACCATTTTATTTATAAAGCACTTTAAACAGGAACAAGTCCACAGCTGGACAAACAAACACGCAACAGGCAACACAGACAATGAAGTACAACACGAAAAACATAAAAACATTGCAGATCATAAATAAAACGATCCAATACAAATCAGCTGGCATTGAAAGCAATGGAGTAGTAGTGAGTTTTTAACCGGGATTTGAAAACCGAGAGGGAGGGGGCCTGTTTGATGAGCAGCGGTAACTCGTTCCAGAGTCTTGGGCCTGCTACAGAGAAAGAAACTACAGACTCATGTTCGGGCTGCTGTTATGCCGTATTGTTTTACGTCAATAGTGTTTAGCGTATATCTTAGATCTTTTAGCGTATCATTTGTGTATTCATTCAACCTTTATTTAGTCAGGTAAATCTTTTGAACCTCATGGGCTCATTTACGAAAGCGACCTGCTAAAACTAAAGAACAATGAACAGCAGTGATAGAATTTCATTAAACAATAAACAAACAAACAATAAACAATAGAAAACAAAAAGAGAGAAAAAAACAAAAGATTTTTTTTTTTTTAACAAAGTATCAAAAAACTAGCAAAACATTATAAGGTAGACGTATAAAATCAAAGACAGGAACAAATCTGCATTGGTTTTTGCCAGGATTCCAACAGATTCTGAAAACCATTTAGAGAAGTCAAGGTCGAGAGCTTCAGATCTTTTTGTAAGATATTCCATGAAGCAGGAGCGGAATAGGAGAAGGCCCTTTTTCCAAGTTCAGTCCTCACTGACGGAACACTGCAGGTAATCATGTCCTGAGAGCGCACACTGTAGCTGCACTCACGCAAAGACATGTAGGAGGAGATGTATGAGGGCAGCAGACCAAGAAGTGATTTAAAGATGAAAATGTACCAGTGGAAGAGTCTGCGTGAGGTTAATGATGTCCAGTTAACCAGTGAATACAGGGTGCAGTGGTGGGTACGATAATCACAGCCAGTTATGAATCTTAGTGCACCATGATAGACAACATCCAACATCCGCAGGGTGCTTGTAGGAGCATTCATGTAGAGAATGTCACCGTAATCAATGGAGGGAAGGAAAGTCACAGATACAAGGCGTTTCCTAGCATTCAGTGTTAGACATGATCTGTTTCTGAAAAAGAAACCCAGTTTAACTTTCAGTTTCTTCACTAGGTTTTCCACGTGGAGTTTAAAAGAGAGATGTGAATCGACCAGGATACCCAGATATTTATAGGAACCGCTCCCAATGGCAAATAAATTTTTTCAGCCAAAGAGCCAATGGGACCTCAAGGCTTAAAAGACTTAGATCCTTATACTGTATACTGTTTCTTTTTATCCTTGGTATTTTTGCTATTTTTGTGTGTAACTGGGATCTTGACTTGAGTATACAATTTCATTCAACCCCATGCCTCACATGTGATGCGAATGACATTAAAGATACTTGAACTTAATCGTTAATGATCAAACATGGCCTTATTGTTGCGTTTATATATGATTTGTGTGTTTTAGGTGTGCATAGTGGAGAATATGGACTCTGTGCGTGAGGCGTTGAAAAACGCTTCCATTGTACCTGGGGAGCTCTGTCGCACGTTTGTACCCAGCCTGCAGATCTTGGCTGACAATCTTCAGACAAACGAAAACCTTTTGCCAGAAATCGCCTTGCAGGCTGTCATGGGAGACCCCAGGAGCTACAACATCCAGACAAACTGGTAGTCATATATGCAATCTATTCAAATGAATCAGGAAGTTGTGATCTTTGCAAAGATTGTTCCTTTCACCACTATCTAGCTCTTTGCTTTTTACATTTTCTTGATATAATTTGCTCAGTAGAATTTTTTACTTATAAAATTTGATGGTTTGAAAACACCACAAGCTTTTATGCTCATTTTAGATCTTTGATGTGAACTTTTCTTGAATGACAAAAAGTAAAACATTACTGTTTTTTTTAAACTAAGGTTTGATTTTCTGTTTGTAATTTAAGGAGCTCTGTGTTCATGAGCATTGTTGGCTTGGATGTCAGCAATATGACGACTGTGAACATCACTACTTATCCAGGTGAGTCCTTCTGTCTTCATATATTTACAGACGAGGTGTAAAAAAAAAAACTGGACTTGTATTTTTTAATTCAAGATGTTTTGCTTTTTATGCGAGGAGCTTTCAGCTCTTTATGTATTTATTTTTTCACAGGCGTTGTGACATTCGGGGATATGCTGAGGGACAAAGCAGCCTTTTTTCTGGCCGCTCAACAACATCTAGGTATCGATCCAGCTGCTCTCCTCCTCCTGATGAAAACACCTTTCCCGAACAGCAATGCCGAGGTGAGCCGGGATCTATATGCGCTCGTGTTTACACTTTCTGTGAACATAAATGCTATGGGAAATTGCTCTCCGCGTGATTACCTGAAGGAATACAATCACGCCTTTATGGCAGGGGCGTCAGCGTCGCACCAGAGGCCCCGCCCTCTGGGTACTTAAGCCACTGACGCCCATCGATCGATCTCTTATTGCCCTTCACCTCGCTTAAACCTGAACTCTCTCTCTCTTCGCGGGACTTCTCTGTTGCTTCATCGCTCGACCAGTGGTGAGCTTGCTCCCTACATAGGGCATACAGAGAATTATTCTTGCGTACTACTGGGCTAGCGAAAGCTAGTCCGGCACATTTTTCCTTAACCCCGAAGTTTTTTCTTCTCCTCTTTCCGTAGACTGCTTCACTCAATGGCGCTAACTGTGTCACACCGTTACCTCTGCTAATTCATAGCAGGCTAGTCAGCAAAAGCGACGTGACGGAGGAGACGTCTCAAATAAAAAAAACGAAGATCTTGGAAGGACGCGCTCGTCTTATCTCGGACATGCCTCAGGAGAAAGCAAAGCGAAAGACAAGACTTCCAAAAAAGACCAGCAGGACGGCGAGCCCAACCTTGCACGCCTGCCCCAGCGGATGCGCTTTTTCCCTCTCAGCGACGGACACCCATGAGCCCTGTCCCATCTGCTTGGGGATGTTGCACGCGAAAATGGCGCTGGACGCGCCCGAGTCTTGCCCACACTGCAGCCAGATGCTGGAGGCGGTGAGGAGGCACCGGGCGGACTTCGTCGCCAAGGCGATGGGGGCTGCTGCGGCGCCAGCAGACCCGGACACTACTGAGCCTCTGACTCCCACACCGGAGCTCGAGAGCATGGCTTTGGATGACAACACCCGAGTCAAATGGGGCGACAGCCCAGATGTGCTGGCTCCCGTGGTGGACTTAACAGTCGAATTTGACACTCGAGGCATGATGAACGAGGACGAGATCTCGATTTTAGCCTCAGATGAATTTTCTGCGGATGACCCCGACGTCGAATACGAGGAACAGGGAGAAGACCTCTCCCGCACCCCGGTGCCTGTGCTCCCGGAGACTGACTTTTCCATCCCTGCTCTGTTCGACTTGTGTCACAGAGCAGCGGACGCACTGCAGATCCCATTGCCAGAGCCTCCACCTCGTCAACAAGTCACGAGGTTGGCAGGAAATAATTTTTATTCAAAGCAGCAGGCCGCCACGAGGCAAAGGATGCCCGTCTTTCCGGACTTCCTCACAGAGCTGACTTGCACCTGGTCTCAGCCCAGAGCTCCCATGCTGCTGCCGCTCTCGCAGTTTCTTGACGTGGACGGGATGGATGAAGTGGGAATAGCCAATGTACCTCAAATTGACGACACGTTGGCATCTCATCTGGCTCCCAAGTCATCCGGGATAAAACCAACTCTCCCCAGCAAAGCTTCGGCTTCTCTGCTCGAGAAATGCTACAAAGCTCAGGGCCTCGCGGCGCGCGCAATGAACGCCTCCGCCATGATGCAAGCATACCTGGCTGAAAAACTACAGGAGCTCCAGGTAACGACAGACAAGCAAATTGCCGCCGAGCTGCTGGATGAAGCCCGTAGGGCAACAGACTTTGTGCTCCGCATGATGGGGACAGTGGCTGTTGCACAAGGCAGAGGCATGGTTGAGGTGGTCATCGCATTACGCCATCTGTGGATGACCCTAACTGACCTCCCAGGAGGGACAGAAAATTCCTTTTCTCCACCATTCGATAGAACCGACGGGACTTTTTGGAAAAGCGCTGGATCGAATTCAGACCAGGCTGGACCAGAGGCGCAAACAGGCTGAAGCTCTCCGGGTGGGCATCCCCAGGAGAGCCTTCGCCCCCCCAGGGAGTCAGCTGGGAGCAGAGCACCGCAGCCTCGACACCACTCAGCCACACGTGCCCCACCGCAAAAGCGGCCGGCATACGAGGCAGAGCACCGGCAGAGACCACCGCCGGGTCCACCCCGGACCGAACACGCCTGGAGTAAAAACAGATTTGTTCCCCGCCAGGCGGTCCGACACGGAGCCTCCTCAGCGAATCGGGACACCAGGCAGAAGCGTGCCTGAGGAACCAGGTCCGCTTCTTGACATTACATGATCACCCGCCCATGCGGTACGGGAAATGATCTTTTCATGTCCAGACTTTGTAACACGGTACAAAAAGCTAGTGACTTTTTTCAGATACAAACATGTCCTTTCTGCTGTGAGTGACATAAAGTCAAATATGTCGTTACACATAAGCACGAATAAAGCTCAAAAACAGCCCCTCTCTGTTTTCTTGGCTCGCAAAAAAACAACAACAACAAACACAGTAACATCAGCAGAACAGTCCCCTCTGTTCTTCCAGCCGATATAAAGGGCTGGGGCCATCATCCCCCCCTCCCTCACAGCTCATGGGGTGTTAGCCTAATCGATAAACCCCAGCAGGGTGCCTCGGTTCTGTCTGCAACAGCAGGCCCGTCACTCCTCACAAAGACAGGTGAGGGGGGTCACGTGCTCCAGCCCCCGCTCCGTTGTAAACCACGAGGCCGGCAATACACAAATCAAACAAACCCGTGACACGTCTGCGCTCCAGGGGTACGCGCCGACAGAATCAGATGACCCACCTTCCTGGCCACCTATTCATTGGATGCCAGTAAGGGACGGGGGACACGGCAGAAGCCCGCAGGCCAACACCAGTATCACACGTTCACAAAGGCAGTTGTGATGAAACTGCAACGTGTGTAAACACTTAGTGCAGAACAAAAATAGCACCAAGGCTAAATCAGACTCCTCTTCCCTTTAATCAAAGAGGACTGAACTCTCTGTCACCAACCAATCTAAAGTCTGCTCAACACAAAGGACCATCTCCACATTCTCATGCTGAAGCTATCTCCTTATTCTCATTGGGCGACACGCCATGCTCAAACAGTGATCCTGCAGTGCGTGACACTGTGCTGACCCAACCAGGAAACGGGCTGGAGTCAGGAGATCTGCTCGTTTACAAAACTTGCAACCCCTCCGATCCATGACCCCCAACAAAAAGAGGAAAAACAGACATTCTGTTCAGCTTTTGTCTAAAAATGACAGCAGATTGCCTCTGCCTCCAAACACTCTCGATCAGAGTAGTATGGCGGTACATCTGTAGGAAGGCCCTCTCCCTAACGTGGTTGACCTTAAAGGGACCACAGAAATTAGGGCCCTTGAGGGAGAGCTGGTTCCACCACTTGCTCCTCCTCAGGGATCCTCCACGTCACCAGAAGGAACAGTTTCGCCACTTAGGCTGAGAACTGTGGCAAATTTCAGCTTGGTGGTGTAGAGGAACAAGCTGGTGGCCTCAGGCCTGCCCGAGAACGTGGTGAATACCATTCAGAGCGCACGAGCTGTGTCAACACTAGGCTTGTTATAGATAAACCTCCACAGTCACTGGTTGACTTTAAAAGCAGCATAAAGACTTTTCTTTTTAAGCAAGCCTATTCTGCCTCCACATGATTTTATCTTTGATCTTAGCTGATATCATTATTGATTTTACTTGATTTTATCACTTGCTTTATTTTATTTATTTTTTAAGCAAGCCTAATCTGCATCCACATGATTTTATCTTTGATCTTAGTCGATATTATTATTGATTTTATTTGATTTTATCACTTGTTTTATTTTGATCTTTGCTTTGTTACACTTTGTAGCACTTTGAGATTTTTATTAATGAAAAGTGCATTATAAATTGAATTTATTATTATTATAATAAACCGATTCGACCGAATATCCGGTTTGACAAGCTAGCGATATGGTTGCATCGGTAGCAGCCACGTAAACCGACAGCAACCAGCCACAAATCCAGAGATGAACCGGTTGAAGAGACACGGACCGGTTATCGCGAGACTTGTTGGGTTTACAATGCATTTCTAAAACAACGCGAGAGTTGGAAATGCCCACGAAGCTATTCTCACGCATGCGCCATAGCTCACCAAGATGGATGTAAATAGTAGCAGCAGCGCTAGCGAGTCACCGCGAAAGATTTTCAATACATCAGCCAGACAAAACTCTAAAGTGTGGAACGTTTTCGGGTTTTACTAGAAGGACGGAAAACTCGACAAAAGCCACGCTATTTGTAAGCTATGCAGAGCACCTCTGAAGTACACTGGTAGCACGACAAACCTCGACCAACATGCAACGAGGAAACGCAGAGAGGAGTACTGCGAACTTCTCAAGCCTCATAACAACGAGCAGGAGCATAGCTGCATCACAGAAAGCGACGGGTAACGTTATCACTAAATTTTACGGGCAACTCAGTGATAGTTCATCACGAGCTACACAGTCCTTGAAGATCTCTTCCACACTGCAGTAGCTCTGGACCCCCGTTTTAAGTCTCTGCCCTTCCTCAGTAGCCATGATTCAGAGAGGACATTCACAAGCCTGTCAGCAGAAACAACATCCCTGCATCACAATGTAAATCCCCCAACACACTGTCAAAATACATCTTACAGTGCATTCAGTTACAATCTGCTATGTTTTGTTGCAGTCACTAGATTTATTCTGCCTACTGTTTTTTGATTGTTTACATTGCATTTAACCATACTGTACACTAAATGTAATGTCATGTTTTATTTCTAGGTAACGGGGGATTCAGTTCAGAGAGGTCCAGTGCAGACTGATCCATGTCGGACTGAACCTACAAATGGAGATCTGGACGTCTGCATTGATACACCCCAGACCCAAGATGAGCATAAAGGTTTGTGTTTTATAACTTGTGATCAAGAATGAGCTGACTTTGTCTTAAACTTGTGCTGCAGTCATTGTATCAGCATAAAACACATTCACTATAATGAGAGAATCTGCATGCACAGAAAGAGTTAAATAATAATCATGATGATAATGATACATCTTTTACAAATGTTATACACGAGTCCCTACATAAATAAATTCTGAACATCAGATGAAGATTTTTACATAAAATGGTAAAGTCAGTAAAAAAAAAAAAACTTCATGGCTAACATAGCCAGTAATATATGGTGCTTGTTTTCTATTTCAGATGATGAACCACCTTGTAAAAAGAAGAAAATGTCAGCGCTGGACGAGCTGTTGGGAGACTTTGAAGTGAGGATGGCAACTAGATCTGTGAGGGACCAGGCCAGTGAAGAAGTCAAGAGGTAAAGAGAGCATGTTTTTATATTAATCCGTGCCCACCTGCTCACACAAACTCATGTTCGTGCTGCTGTTGTTAGGTGTACTGTTCTTGCATTATGTTTTGTATTATTAAGTTCAAGTTCAAGTGTTTATTTGTCATATGCAGGTTAACACAGGGTTAACTTAGTACAATGAAATGCTCAGGATGAGAAAAAACGATTTTGACTTGCTAAAAAACAAACAACAAGCAAACAGGAAATACTAAAGCATGCAATAAGGGTACAAAATAAACTACCAAAAAGTGAAACAGTAATTATAATATTTACTAAGTTTCTGAAGAGAAAAATAGTAAACAACATGGTAGAATTTTAACGGTGAAGCAGGATGAATTTGTGTGAATAACTATTTCAAGGTAGTAATGAAATATAAGCTAAAATGCACATGATCTATATTGCACATAACTACCAAACTACAGGTTGTGTGACAGGTTATTGCACAGCGGGTTATTGCACAGACAGGAGCTTTGTGCTTATAGCTTATTCCTGGTTTTTTTTTTTTAGTGATTTTTATTTTATTACATGCTGCTGTAACCATTTGTGCCTTTTATATTTTTTCTGTATTTTCTGTAGGAAATTTTCTTTTAGCTGGTCTTTTTAGGTCCATGTTTAAAAATAAACACATTTAACATGTGATTATTTTGTTTGGCTTTTTACTTTATTTTTACCAGTGCTTTACAGCACCCTTTTAGATATGATATATGTGGACTTTTACAAATTTAAAAATGCTCTAAGAATGTCACATTGATAGAAATGGTCCTTTTTCTTTCATAATGAAATATTTGTCTACCCAACAAATGTTAAAACGTAGAATTATTTGAAGTTTAATCGAATCGAACCGAATTGCTTTTACACTGTATCGAATCAAATCGAATCGTTCCGTTTTTAAAATAAATCGTTTTTGAATTGAATCGTAACCTTTGTATCTAGATGTGAATCGAATCGTCTGTCCCACAGAGATGTACAACCCTAGTCAACACAGTCTCTCTACGCCCGGAAATGGCATATTTTTGAAGCTTGGTGCACAGAAAGAAATATTATTTCTTATTCATGTGACTTGGCCCAGCTCCTCACCTTTCTTCAGGACCTGTTGGAGAAAGGTTGCTCTTTCTCAACAATTAAGGTGTTCCTATCAGCAATTTCAGCTTGTCACGAGGGCTAGGGGAGCAGGACGCTGGCGCGCACCCGCTCATAAAAAGATTTATGAATGGCGTGCTAAGGAAGAGACCCCCCAGCAGGATCTTGACCCCTGGATGGGATCTTAGTATGGTCTTGGGGGCTCTCTGTGACCCCCCATTTGAACCATTGAGCTAGATTAAGATAGATTTATTATCTTATAAGACCGCTCTTCTCCTGGCTCTTTGCTCGGTGAAACGTGTGGGTGACCTCCATGCTTTGTCCGTACATCCGATGTGTACCAGGTTCACCCCTGATGGGTCAAAGGTCACCCTAAGGCCTAATCCTGCATATATCCCCAAGGTTTTGACTTTAAACCCCAGAAGTCTGGACTTTGATCTCTCTTCTTTTCCACCTGCTCCTATCCTCACTCAAGAACAGGAAAGGCTGAAGGCTCTCTGCCCGTGAGAGCTTTATAATAATAGTAATTAATTCAATTTATAACGCACTTTTCATTAATGAAAATCTCAAAGTGCTTTAAGCACTTACATGCAGAGAACAGCTGAATGGAGAAAAACAAACCAACTGTTTGTGTGCTTTGCTGCACCAGCTACAGGAAAGGCCCTATCAAAGCAGCACCTCTCACACTGGGTGACTGAGGCCATTAAAAGGGCGTACAGTAGCAAAGGTCAACAGGTGCCCTCTGGAGTGCGTGCCCACTCCACTCGGGGCTTGGCCACCTCGTGGTCACTGTTCAAGGGTGTACCAGTTGCAGACATCTGTGCTGCTGCGAACTGGAGCTCAATGAACACGTTTGCAAAGCATTACAGTTTGGATGTTACTGCGTGTGATGTCACTCAGGCTGTCCTTTCTAACACACAGTAGAAAGCAGCCTTGGGATGCCTGCTGAATAAAGGCGGACGTTCACACTAGCATGCATTTTACTGAGCATTTCAAGGGCGTGATTGAATTACGTTCCCATAGCATTTATGTTGCACCGAGTGACATGACTGATAAGGGAACTGAAAGTTATGCACCATAACTCATGTTCCCTGAAGGAAGGGAATGAGGTGCAACATACCTGGCCCTTTCAATGCTGAAAGCTTGGTGAAGTGCATTTTGGAGATTGATGGATGGGCGTCAGCGGCTTAAGTACCCAGAAGGCGGGGCCTCTGGCGCAACGCTGATGCCCCTGCCGTAAAGGCGGGATTTTATTCCTTCAGGTAATCGCGCAGAGCGCAATTTCCCATAGCATTTATGTTGCACCTCGTTCCTTTCCTTCAGGGAACATGAGTTATGGTGCATAACTTTCAGGTTATTTTCCTGCTACTATTTGTCTAAATAGCTCATAAACCACACCGCAGATTTTCTTGAAATCTACTGAAAGTAATTATTTGGTGTTCATTTACAAACTGTTAGCTGTTGGAGTTGTTTGAGATAAAATTTGATTTATTCATAATTTATTTTTGCAATGCACGCGATGGTTTGGAAGACGTCAAAGCAAAACAATTTAAATCCAGCAGATTTGACAATTTTATAGATTTATTAAGGAACGGTTAAGCTCAGGAACCCTTGTGCTATAATGTCAGCTATAATTTTCAGCAAACAAATAATTGTTTTTACCGTGTTCATCTTGTAAAGTCCTTCCGTGCTCGCTCGCTTCTGTGGCAGCCATTTTCAGCAGGGCAAATGAGGCGCTGACGCGTCGAGTAGCGGTGACGCATAATAGATGCGACCTAAATAAAGGTGCGATCTGTTTATGGATTTTTCCAATTTATTGCCAATAATTGGACAAAGCGACTTATAGAAAGGTGCGAGCTATCAGGCGGAAATTACGGTAAGTGTATTACAATCAAGTAGTTTTGTTAATGTGAAGGATTATTTACATTTCATTTATTTATTTAATCTTTATTTTACTGTGCGATTGTTCATTTTTAGGAGTTGTTTTTTGTAGTTACCTAAAGAGGATTTTTTTGTTTTCTATCACCCTCTCGTCACATGTTTTTTGTTACATTTGTTTGGTTGGTTTTTGTTGTTTCAGAACTTAGTATGTGAGAAAATAAAGGAAACTGCTTATTTATTCATTCTTAAAGTACAGAGACAGCCTCACAAAGTCTTGCTGACTGACTGGAGCACATTCGGGGTATTCACTCTTTACATTTCACTGTAATGACAGCACTACACAGGGTTGTTTGGCAGTGAGCATTTGTGCCATTTCTTGTTGGTCGTCTCTGTCACCATGATGGAGTGTCTGTCTGATAGGTGCACTTATTTCCCTGACCCCATTGTATTCAAACAACACAGGCTCCTCACACAGGAAGAGCAGAGGAAACAATGGTACAGGTGGGACTATTTCCCCCCGAAGGGATTTCCACCTGAAGGTTAAAGCAGGTGGGGCTGAACTGTCTGTATGAGTTTTTGTGTGTATTTTGCACTGCTCCTTAAAATAACATGTAAAAAAGTTACATTTTCACATGCCTTTAAATCAATTCCATTGGTTTCGATCAGACACATTTGTGTTTTACTATTTGTGTACAATAGTTCTTATAGGGGATTTGTTTAATTATTGCCCTTGTAAGGCAGTACATGCAAATTCAGAAATATTAAATAGCCCTGCACCTTATTTTCAATTTAAGAAGCACATTCAGAAAGGGCAACAATGGCTATAGAAGTAATCAGCATGAATGTAATCTTCTGATTTGAGTTCAGTTGATGGTACAAAGCTTATATGGATGTAGATTGTAAATGAATGTAATGTATTTAAACTCAGATATCCAGACAACAAATGGTTTATGTTCTCGTGATCCTTAAGGGGCTACTGCCCTCTACAGGGTTAATAAAATAATGTTTTTACAGCATTTTTATCTGTTAAAATATCTTGTTTTTAATCAAATCATTAAAAATAGTAATTAAAAATGTTAAATTTTAGTCAGAGTTTGTGTTTTTAGGTCTGAATCATATTTTTGATGTTCCACTTGCAGGCTGACTGAATCTTCTTTAAAGAGGCAAACACAAGCATCTTTCAGCAGCATCAGAGACATATGGATGAGGACACTCGGTGCTCCACCCAACAGCAGGATTTGTTTACCTGCCAAAAAGAAGTAATTTAGCGTGTTGGCTACTGAGAAATGTAGAGGTACCGCCCGGTACACTTTGTTTGCATTTGTGGTGTGCATTTGCATGGGGAGCAGACCTAGCTTAGTCATGCTGACCCTGAATGACTTCAGATGGAAAGTGAATTCCACAATACCAAAAGTCTCAAGGCGGAAAATACAGAAAACAGGTTTATTCACCAGCATAACCGTCGTTCTAGAGGGAATTTTAAGGGGGGGGGGAAATAGCTTTTAAATGAGTTACTTCAGAAGTGTCTTAAAGAGATGTTTCAGAGAAGAGAAACAGACGGAAGCCAGAAATGCTAAACAAGATGGGGTGGGTTTCCTGTTTTGTCAGCTCTCCTTTTCCCCTCCTTTACACAGCACAAGTGGAGTCATTGAATCCGTGTGCCTGAAAGCACACTGGGTGCATCTGTACATCAGTTTCATGTCATGTTTGAAGCCAGAGTAACCCCCGGAGCAATGAGTGCAAATAACTGGTTAGACCAACATTTTTTAAAAATAAACTGAAAGTGAACATTGAGGTGACTGTGCACCAATTCATGAACCCAGTCTCATGAGAATCATAGTGTCAACCACAGTACAATTGTCGTTTACCATCACAGCTGCAAGCTTTTAAAAAGTCTCATTGGTATGGTCACAGCCAGTTTTATTGAAGTTTAAGAATGATATAAATTAAAATAGAAACAAATATGGGTTGTGTTGTTTCTTGAATCAGTCTTTTTATTGATTTTTTTTTTTTACATAAAAAACAGAATATGACCAGCTGCATCACGGTGTGGTTTGGTGCATGTACTGCATCCTGCCGCAAGAGCCTCCAGCACATCGTGAGAGCAGCTGAGAAGATTGTCGGCACCTCCTTCCCCTCACTACAGGACTTACACAGTAACTACCTCACTCGAAAAGCCCTCTGCATGGCAGGTGATCCCACACACCCACTACACAGCTGCTTCAGCCTGCTGCCATCAGGGAGGAGACTGAGGAGTCTCCAGGCTCAAACCAGCAGACTGAGTGACAGTTCTGTTCATCAGGCAGTCACGATGCTTAAAGGCTGAAATACACCTGAGCGTCCTCAGGTACGCCACTCTACGCGCGCATTTTGTGCGCATGTGTTTTGCTGTTATACTTCAGAAACTATCAGCTTTCAAACGCTCTCGTTCTCCTTGTTGTAATATGAGCTGCTGCGCACGGAGGGGACTCAACTGAGCTCGCTGATTGGTCACTTGCTGACACGCCTACTGAATTGATTCAAGATTCAAGTTCCTTTATTATCCCCGAGGGGCAATTAGATTTGCAGTCAATAGGAGTGCACAGTTTCATACATACATATGCACTTACACACACACACACATATAAACACAAGACAATAAAACATTAAAATAACAGTATTAAAATTAGTGTGCATTAAGAAACCTGATTGCTACTGGGATAAATGAGTTTTTAAATCTGTTCGTTCTACATTTGGGTTGTAGAAACCTGCGTCCAGATGGAAGCAACCTGAACTCGTCATGGAGTGGGTGATCAGGGTTTGCCAGAATCTGCCTGGCCTTGTTCACTGACCTCACCTTGTGTAGGTCTGCGAGGTTCCTTAGGTCTATGCCAGCAGTTTTGCTGCACATCCTGACAATCCCCGAGAGTTTGCTCTTGTTCTTACAGGTCAAAAGTCCAAACCAACAGATGAAGGAAAAGGTTAAAATGGACTCAATAAAACATGAATAAAACATTCTCATAAAAGTTGAATCAACATTAAAACCACAAAGCTTCAGTCAGCTCAAAGTGAAACCTCGAGAATGCATCATGAGCAGCTCGCTCAGACTTCTGCGGTGTTCTGATACGGTGTTTCTACTATATATGTTATAAAAAGTTCTCTCAGAAATAAAAATAATAACAGGGAGTGCTTTTCCTGCAGCACACAGCCCACCAGGGAATATTTAAAACATCGCGCACCCAGGTAGGACCTGAATTCATTCATTTCATTCATCGAGTGAACGGAGGAAGAAGCGGTTACTTGACTTTAGGCAAAAAAACAAAAGAAAAGGCCCGATCAGCGATAAAGAAGGGGAATTTATTTCATTTGTGTAACATACAAAACAGTCCGGCGCCGGGAAAGTTTATGGTCAGACACCGCGCATCGCGCACGCGGACGTAAAAAAAAAAGCTTTGCGCGTATGTGCCCTGAAGGGCTACGCTTTTGCCTTGGCGTACGTACGTGGCGTATAGGCGTATCGTGAGGACGCTCAAGTGTATCTCTGCCTTAACTCTCTGCCTGCTCTGCCTCCCCTCCCACTTGTACTGCCTTAATCACAAAAAAACTTCACACATTACCACACAACACAAAGATTTTAACACTGGACTCTGTGTCATCAAACGGGTTATTCACTAAACTCTCAGTCATGTGCTCATTCAGTTTGCACTACTTCTCATATTTGCACTGTTTGTATTACATTACTGCCTATAGTCATACTATTGTTTACATTTACCGTTTACATTATTACTAAATGGTAAAGGTAAATGGAGCTATTTATATAGCGCTTTCCAGCCCCCTGTGAGGAGCCCCAAAGCGCTTTACAATACCAGCCATCCACCCATTCATTCACACATTCATACACCGGTAGTGGTAGCCTACCTTGTAAGGCGCCATCCAGACCTACCGGGAGCAACTCGGGGTTAAGTGTCTTGCCCAGGGACACAACGACACATGGTGGGTACTACTGTTTACATTTATTACTACAGTTTACATTTACACTACTTTTTATATAATATGCCACTTTACCTCTATACCAATATCAACTACCTCATACATATACAGTACTGTGTACATTAACTTCATATGCTGCTTTGTCACTCTTCTACAAATGTCAATGCCAGAACCTACATTTTATTTTATAGATATACTTTTATACTACTATGCAAAAACTCAGGACAGTATTACACTTTTATTATTTCTGTAATGATTGAGGGTTTGAGTTTCACTAAATTGCCAACACACTGAGAAGTTTTAAAATGTTTATTATGAAATAGAAGGCTGGATCGGGTTTCACAGGTCACCGGAAACAGGAGCTCTAAACAGGAGAGGAGAAGGTTAGCAACTGGTGAACAGAGGTGAGGCTTTGACTTTGAATGAGTCAACTAATTTTCCTCAGAGTTTGTTTATTCCGGGTTGACTTCCTGTTAGACGTTGAGCGTCTTAGATGTAGTCCACGATCACTTTTGTGTGTTTGTGATGCTTGATCCAGATGGACTTTTCAATCCATGGGTTATCCGAGTTCTAATCCAAGGTCATGCACAATAATTCAGAAGACAGAAACAGGTTAAGAGGAGCAGGCGTCTTACTTGGTCGGGGTACACACGCGGGTCAGTTTCCAGGAGGCAGATGGGTGGAGAGATCCGTTCAGGGGCAAAAACACAAGGCAGAATCCAGAGGCGAGGTCCGAGGTCAAAACCAGAAGAGCTGAGGCAGAGAAGTATCCAACAGGGGAGCAGGCAGGAATCTTTAAACCCTGAAACAGAAACAGAATCGAGACGAGGAGGGCAAGACTAGACAGGATAACTACTCAGGATAACCTTTTCATGAATCTGGCAGAGAGTGAGGCTGGGACTTATACTGGCTGCAACAGGTGGATGAAATCTAGGTTAATTAGCTGCAGCACATAGGCAGGAAGAAGACTGATCAGAAAAGACTTTACTATGAAAATAAACATTGAGCTAAACTTAGATGAACGTGGATCATGACAATTTCATTTTATGCTTATGTTTATTAAATGTTTTAGTGTCTAAATGGTTACTGTTGCACCGAGGGACTGAGAGAAATGCAATTTCAATCCTGTGTATGTCCTGTACATGTTGCAGTTTTGACAATAAAGTTGACTTTGACTTGACTTTGAATCCCCCCCCACACACACACACACACACACACACAAACACCACCACCCACCCACGTACACACACAGTCCTTTCCTCCCACACCGGATCAGTCACAAACAAACAAATGAATAGGCATTGACATGTTTTCTAGGTACAACACGGAAGGCTGCCACGTGTCCCAAAATCTTTAACAGAACCCTGCAGGGTGTATCTTATTTTTATAGTAAGTACATGATACATCACCTCTCTTATCTAATGTACATATGCTGGGGGGGGGGGGGACCAAAAGACAGTCAAAAGCAATCCCATCCTTCTCGTACTTGCTGAAGGACGTATCCACAGGGACCACCCCGAACAGTGAGATGAACGGTGATGATGGGTGTAAGGTTTCCCACATATTCCAGAGAACGTGTCAACAATAGATTGCCAAAAGGTCTGCAGTTTGGGACCGGTCCAGAATGTATGCAGGAGTGTAGCTGGAGTTTGTTTACAATGATTGCATGCAGGGTCCAGGTCAGCTTTGATCTTGAACAGCTTGTCTTTGGACCACTGCTGCTGGTGCACTACCTTGAATTGAATTACAACATGTCTCAAGCATATTGAGGATGAGTAAATGCTCGTAATGATCTTTCTCCATGGTTGAGTCTGATATGGATTCCTCCAGGTCCGTTTCCCAGTTCAGTTTAAGGGAGTCCAAAGTGGTCTCATGAACTGAGCAGTGTATATAGAGCTTACTAAGGGCCCCTTGTTATCATTATACTTATAAATGACAATCAAACTTGTGATTTTTTTTAGCCAATTGCACTTATTTTGTAAGTACAACAACACACAAAAAATATGACAATACACACAAATAGTTTGTGGCAGTAACGAGTTAATAAATTCATGTCTACATTTGAAGCGCACATGTTTGCTTTATCATCTTTCATTTGTAGCTCATTCTGACCTTCCCCTTCTGTTTTTGAACTTAACATACAATCAGGTTTCAGGGTCATGCCGTGGCAGCTGCTACTTGTGATGGACTCACTCATCATTCTTAAAACTCCATAGCACTGCCAGTGGTCCCACCACCACAGGATATCTTAAGGGAACTTGAAAGAGAGAGAGAAAAACTCTCCAATAGCTTTTCTGCTGTGTGTTGTATAGAAACACCTGCTGTGCTGCTGGAGAAATAACATCAGCGGAGTGGTTTGCTTGGCCAGCAGCTGTTAACTCCAAAGGGCCTTCCCTCAGCTGGGTGTTCATTCAGACAGAAAGAATGCAGAGCTGAATGGACTCCCTGTTTCTGCGTAATTCACACTCAGGCTTTTGGGGGATCCTTGGCAACAGTCTGCATTTAAACAATCCTACATTAATCCCCAATTTATCCATGCCATTCTCATCCACTGCATTTAGGCTTGGAGATTATAATTAAAATATAATGTTCTGATGTCACATTTTCCTTTTGAAGATCAGTAAAACATTTTAAATTGAAATAAATTGATACTGATATCAAGATGACAGATTTTTTTTAAAACCTTTTTTTTTTAACCTTCTGTCTTCTATCTTTGAACTGTTAGATCACTCTTTTTTTGACAGAAGCTTTTGGTAAAATTTAAAAACATATTTTTTTAAGTAATAAAACTATTTTTTTAATCAAAACTTAAAGCACAAAAGCATTCCAGCAAAAATAATTACATAAATGTGCAATTGTTTAAGTATAATCTATGATTTAGGTTCTTGTTTCATCAAGTTTTTACCACAAAGTAGCTGTAACTAATATTAAAGGATATATGTAGTCCATAATGGACTTGCGACCTGTCGGGTGTACCCAGCTCCCCTGTAACATGATAAAACGAAAAAGCAGGTAAAAAATAATAATAAAATGGATGGATGGATACGCCTTCCATTTAATGTAAAACTGCCAGACAATAATGACAACACAATTCAAGATAGAAAGGGGATATTTACAATAAAAACCACTCATTAAACAAATGTTTTCCAGTTTGTCACAAAAAGTCACCATATTTTAGCAGAACCCACATTCTGACCATGGATGTAGAGCAAAGATTGACTTCTGGAAAACTATAGTCCATAAAATATGTGAGCAATATATAAATAAACTGAACTGAATTGAATTACTTGAAGCAAATTGCAATGTTTGAAGCTTATACAGTAAGTTAAAAAAGCATTACATACTAACAAAACTTTGCAAGAAAATTTTCTAACTTACCGGTAACTATTGTAGGTAATCAGAAGAATTTAATTATGTAAAAGTTGAACAAGAAAACCTTAAATTCTACAATTGTTTTTGCTTTGTTTTGTTTTTTGAATGTCCAGAGGACCAGACTTAGCTTTTTAAGACTTAAATTTAGACTTATTTTAGTTCAAAAGTGACAAAAAAAAAATATTTTCCTATATTAAAAGTTTAAGCTATGAAAGTTTGTACAATCAATTCCTTTTTGATATCTAAAAAACCTTTTGAATGTGTTTATTAAACATAACTCATATAATCCAACTACTGTATAAATGTAGGAGGCAAAGTTCTTTCCATGAGCAGCATGGCAGTTTCACTGAGGCCTCAGCCAAACTGAGCACAATGCTGCCATTGAACCATACTCACAGTGGTTACCTTTATATACCATCAACCCACCACCTGGGTTTTACTTAAAGGCATACACCATGAGCAAGCACCTTGTGGTCATAAAAACACACACAACATAGATTTTTAAAAGGGTACACCTCGTGTTGTTTTTGAAGATTTTATCTCTTTCATTAGTAAACTGTGAATAAACTCATTGCACAACAGTTCTGCATATTTTCACAATTGCCAATGTATGGTCTTTAAATTAGGTAGTAATGTGACATGATGATTTGAGAAGAAAGCTCTTTTGTCAACAAGCTTGTTTACCATACTTAGAGGTAGAAAAGAAATTGAAGACAGTACTGTATACTGCTATGGTGGCTCCAGTGCAAAGTAAGACTGGAATTGATGGATACATCAAAGGTAAGGCATATTCCATGAGACTGACTGGAAAGATTTTTGTCAATATTATATAAATTATATCTAAATCTATAATATACTGTATATCTATTAGGGATGCACAATATTGGATTTTTGGCTGATATCCGATATGTTAATACTTATTTGGCTAATAACCGATACCGATATTTCATATACTTTCCTTTGTCAGCGCATAGCCCTCTTATTTAGGCTTATTTGCTACAAAAATTGTGTAACAGCTGTAAGAACTGGTGAAATATATTCAGTAACATCCACTTGCATAGCACTTTAACTTACATTAAATGAAAAGTGTTAAATGTTATTTATTAGTCACCTGCAATGCTGTCTCACTTGTGGAAGCTTGTTCCAGGTTCCTAGCTACAGTGTGGGATCCTCTGCACTCATGTGCATTAAGGACAGCCTTTTTAAGATCAAAGTTTTGTCTATCCATTGTGTCGTAAGACTAATCAGGCTAACGGGGCAAACACACCCTAATCCTAGTCATGCTATCAGCTATTAGCTTCTCAATGATGTCGGAAATGACAGCTTGTAACTTGGGTAACGTTGCGTCTGAAAAATATCTCCGACTGGGGACGATGTTGTGAGGCTCAATGTAGTCCATAAATCTTCGGAATCTGACATCCTCACCAACAAAATTTTTAATTTTTCTTTTCGCCGTGAGATCATGTAGGCGCGTGTGATGTCATTGTGTTGTACTGTCATCACGTTGTTCTGCTGCTGCAGGCAAAACCAGCACCTTTTATATCGGTGAGTTATTTTAATAGAATGGCCGATGTCCGATATTGAACTTTAACGCTAATATCGGCCAATACTGATACCATGCCAATAATATTGTGCATCCCTAATACAGTATCTATAGCTAGCTATATATTAATATAGCTAGATATAGATAGATAGATTATATTTATATGTACAGTATATAGCTTCCCATGGAGACACATTCACTTTACCCGAGTATATGTTGAAAATATGTCAATAACACATCACGTTAGGAATAACCAGAAAAATGTCCAGCATTTTTTCAGTATAATCCCAAATAATGAACACTTTTAAATTACAAAACGTCCTTTTTTTTCCTGCTTACACACAAACAACTTGCAAACAAAAATACACTTTTGTTAATCTTTGAAAACATCCCAACATCGCCATGTACCCATGAAACCTTAGGTCAAACTTGACACATACGGTACGTGTATTTAGTTTCAAATTAAATAATGGTTGTGACACAAAGCATCAGTCTTTTTGGTGAATACAGTATGCAGATAAGTTATCTGCTTTATAAAGTGTAATGTTAAAACCAGGCACTTTATTATTGAGCATGACTTCAGCTGTAAGGCGTACATGTTGCAGTCACCAATGTGTATGGTAGCCTTGTTTGTTAGGTTTGTTGTATGGCATTTTTGGTATCTTCAGGTTCGGATCTTTTATATGCAGTTTGTTTTCTGTAGATACGCCTCCTGATTAATAAAATGATTTGTCTTCAAGCAGACTAATAGACTTATTGATCAGCGTACTTTCGTCTTCCACAAACTTGTATCCAAACATTTTCATAGTGGGTCCACACACTTTCTGCACCACCTGAGCCAGTGTAAAGGGAATGCTATATCTCCATTTCTCAGCCTGTTGTGAAGAGTTTTTCTGAGTGGAGAATATTCCACTGGCTTCCTTTGTTGTCTGCGTGTTTCTCAAAATCCACTCCCTAGCTTGGGAACTAAACGGAATGCCAGCAAACGTGTACATCTCCTCTGCTTTCTCCATCGGGTACCGAGCGATGTCCTCATAACGCACCAACATGTATCGACTCTTCAGCCAGTCTGGCTGGCTCAGCCCCATCTCTACAGAAATCCTAACATGATCACAGTTCCCCTTGAGCCTCTTCACCTCCTCATCATCTTCAGGTACCAGGCCGCCCTGCGCCCAGGCCTTCCATGTCTGATACTGTGAGGAGAAAGCCACCATGCGAGATGCTAAGATGGCTCGTGGATCTCGAACCAGCTGGATAACTCTGAGGTCCAGGCGAGGGTCCTGCACCAGAAGCTGCAGCGTGTCCAGCTGTCGCACACGGACAGTCTTTATAGCATGGTATTGTTTAGACAAGCAGGACTGAGAGGCAAGCGTCAAGTTCAGTGGCCCACAGCGACGATTCTTACAGTGAAACCTAAGATAAAAAGAATATAGTTTTACTGTTTATTGACAAGCATTTGTTAGAGTTGCACAATATGTGAATTAATGTCTAATTTCTGCATTGGGAGCAAGAGAAATGCTTAACTACAACTTCTAAGGGTCGTCTGAACCTTAAGTCATCGAGCTAAAAACTTTGCGACAAATAAGAAACAGTAATTGACTAGTAACGTAAATTAGGCACTTTAACATTGACATTTTTCAAAACAATATTTCTTTCTGTTTTTTTGCACCTCTTACAAAATACAAACAATTTGGGTGAGAAATGCTTACATTTTTCAGCACTTCCTAAATAGGGGTGTAAGAAGACATCGATTTACATCAATATATCGATTAAACAATTATTGATTCAATTATATTGTGGCAAAACTAAAACATCGATTCATATCATCATCTTTACAATACGCTTTTATTTAGAAATACCCAAGGCACATCTGTGTCCCTATTTCCGTGCGCGGCTGCACTCTGCAGCCACCTCAGCAACATGGCAGACAAGGCAGAAAACACGGAAAATGAAAATCACTCCCCTGCTGGATTTAAATCAACTCTGTGGAAATATTTTGGATTCCAACAGAAGGACGGCTCAACAGACAAAACTCATGTTGTATGCAACAGATGTCAGTGTGAGTTAAAATACTCAAGAAAACACAATAAATGTTTAAAAAAACAAACTGTTTTTCTCTTTCATTTGTTGTTGGATGTAACTGGGACCTCGTGTACATAATCTCGTTTTCATCACATGTACCACATGCGGTGCAAATGACAATAAAGACTCTCTGACTCTGACTCTCTGACTCTGACTCTAAATTTGGCCGTTCACCTGAAGAAGAAACACTGCATTGATAGCCATGTTATGTTAGCTCAATATCTATTTTTGTTTCTTTATGAAAGGTAATCAGGGCACTTTTAAGTTAAATGGTTTAAAAATGTCCTTAAACATGAGAAATGTGAGACTATACTGAACAGGTTAATTGTTTTTATTTTATAATTAATTAAGAAAAAATGTTTTTTTTTTAATGCCTGGTGCCTGTAATAAGAGAAATAAAATGGTTAAATATTTGAATTGTTTTTGTAAATTTATTTATATGTAAATGAGATGGGCATTTGATATCACAATATATCGATTAAAGATTTGTGAATCAAATAGAATCGAAAACATTTTGTGACAGACTTTGTGATATCGAGAAAAATCGTATCATCATACAAACAAATCAATATAATATTGTATCGTGGTAAAACTGGTGATTTACACCCCCTATTCCTAAAGTGTAGATATTTAAAACAAGTCTCTGGTTTTCGATTCTGTGAGCATTTAACAAATCGACATGTTTTAGGGCCAGTTTACACGGCGCGTATTTTGAGTGTAACCGCTACTTTCTCTTTGCGTCTTTGCTTATCGCCTACACGACGCTGCTGGCCCCCCTCGCTGATAATGTAAACATCTCCCGCTGAGCTTTTGTGTCAACCACATGCGCGCAGCTCGCACGCGCGGACAGTCTAGAGCAGGCGGACATTTCACGTGTCACGCTGCAAAATACAACAGTTTAACAATAATAAACAGTATTTATGTTGGCGTGGGAGATGTTTAAATTTATCTGAACTACAGTATCTATCTGGATTCGTTACATTTTTTAAACAGTGCGTAACGTGCTGTGAAAATGAAGACACCAGGTTTATTTTTTATTTATTTATTTATTCAGCACCACAAACTTAACGTAACACAAACACTGAGAATTAAACTGAACACTATTAAAACACGTGAACCGAACTGTAACTACGTTAATGAACTGGACTCTCATCTGGACCCATCAGAACCACGGTGTGCCTGTTTGTTGGAACGATAGCTTCTCCACCTGGCAGAAATAAATAAATAAATAAAAACTCTGTTGTTGTGTGATCAAAGTAAACACAAGCAAACATTATATTAAGAACGTTGATTTACCTGCTGTAAGTCAGCTGTTTATCACGGAGTAAAGTCCGGTTCTGGTCCACAGTCCACTCAGCGTCTGGTGTGCAGCTTGTTAGATGAAGCAGTCCCGCTTGGTGTCAAATCTGTCGACTCTTATCCAAAATCCAGCTTTAACTTGTTGTTAACTTGTTGTTAGCTCAACTTTTAGCACAAAAGAAAGTAGCAGACTGCCAGCAGAGTGAGGCAGCACGCATGCGCAGTGGGTGAAAGGGGGGCTGCATGAGGGAGGGGGGAGATTCGAGCAGATCCGTGTCAACGCAAAACTTTTAATCTAATTAACATACCCAAAAGTTCCGTTCCCCCCCCACAGTGTGTTTACATGGACATAAGTAATCAGATCAAACGGCCGATCGGATCAAAAGTGTGTCATGTAAACACCCCGTTCGGATCATTTTTTGTGTTTTCGGCGTGATCCGGCCTAATTTGTGATCAGCTCGAAACAGGTGGTTTACACCGATCCGTTACCCGTTCGGTGTGCATGTAAACACTTGATCCGTTCCGTTTATCAAACTGTCCTGACTGCGCATGTGCGCTGCGCACGCACCCCCCCACCCCACCCCTCGTGTTTCCTTCTCTGCCTAGCTAGTGGGTAGATGCTAACGCATGGTGGGGAAGCAAAAATGGTCGGTGAGCGATGCAACATTTCTAATAGAAACGTTAAAATAGCTCAAAACTATCAAACGCCTTGACCGAACGTGTGGGAACACGGAGTTATTTAAACAAGTACATGAAAAGCTGGAAGAAGCTGGAGATCGCTGGAAGTGCTTGAAAGCTAAGTGCTACAAACAACAACGGGAGAAGTACGACCCCACCACTTTTTCATTTTACGTGTTGATAAATGAACTGATGAGAGATCTGCCACTTCCAACACAGCAGGCAGCGGTGTGGATCTAGGTTATGAGGAGGAAAGGAATCTGAGATGAAGCTAACCAGAGGAGCAATGCATCCTTTCTGGTAAGTTAGACTCTTCAAAACACATTAACCCTCTGTACTGTATTACCTGGAGTAATTAGAAACAACAAATATGTTAAAATGTAATTATAATAAGAAATAAGAGTAGCTTTAGGGCAGTACAGTACTACTGTATTGTACATTAAAACTCCTCCAACTAACCAGATAATTAACCCAACAAATTTCAACATATCAGTAGTCCAACTTTATTTTGTTTGTTTTTCAGATGATGAGTCCAGCTTTGAAGAGGCAGCAGCACACAACAGACAGTGGCAGGTGATGGTGGCAGGTGATGGTGGCAGGTGGCAGAAGATGCAAGAGTCCCACGTCTTAGGAATCCCAAGAAGTTCACACATGTGCTTTAGAACAACTCAAAACTGATTTGAAAATGTTTCAATTCTCCACAACCATGTTTCTTTGTCCCCTGACAGATATGTAAATGTATTTTTTACACAGACATTAGGACAGGGCTTAAAGATCTCCGGCACCCAGCCGGATTTCCGGCTTTTGACCAAACTGTAAAAAAAAAAAAAATCTGCTCTCGCGGCTTCACAGGAGTAGGATAGGAGTCCGTTCATGTGTGCGCGCGTGTGTTTTTGAAGCGTGCAGCGAATCAAAGCCCCCCTCCCCCGCACACACACAGCCAATGTTCCCTCGCTGCCCGGACATTCTCTGCGCACAATAAAATCTTTGCGCGCATCCAAATTAACTCGACAGCCTGCCGGTCGCCTCAACTTAAAATGATCGATGGACAGCGATTACATCCAATCACATTGAAGCTCACGTTGTTTTGACCAATCAAAATCCGGAAGGCGGGTCTTACAAGCAAGCAAGTTTGTCTGCAGCTTCAGTCAGATCATGCAGAAGTCACGGAGTTTGTCACACCGGGCAGGTACGTGGGTCAATTAGTGTTAAAACTACAGATTTTAAATCTCGTTGTTAGGTCAAGTAAAATCAGAGGTATGATAAATAATCCACACCACGTCTTTTATCTGAATAAAGTCAAATATCAACCGCGAGAAGCTGCACACTCGCACACACATGCACATACACACCGCTGAACACAAACTGTAAACAATCCCCGTCCTTTCTGAAGGAGGAAGTTATTTGTCAAGCACCAAATCTGTAGGAAAAATAAGAAAAAGATGCAGAAGCTGAACGGAGGTCAGTGCACGATAAAGTCACGTGATAAAGTCAGTGAGAGCGGGGTGATGAAGAGGAAGATCGTTAGAAGAGGAAGAGCAGAACCAGGCCAGGTGTGCAGAGGAGCAGGGCAGAACCAAGCATCAGTTCCTGAGCTCTGCAGATGTTGACCCAGGGACCAAGGAGGAAAATACACTTTTTAAAAACTTACAGTAAAATAAATATTTTGTCAATAAAAAAATAATACAGTAATGTGGAGATTTTAAACAAAAACCCTACAAGCATTAAAATAAAAATCATCTAAATTAGATACTGTATATTTATTAAAAGTGTAATACTGTCCTGAGTTTTTGCATAGTAGTTTTTGCATAGTATTAGTATGAAAGTATGAAAAGTTACACCAACACTAAAACACTAAACATTTAATAAACATAAGCATAAAATGAAATAATAAAAATTATTCATTCAGCTGGGAGTTGCAAAATCACTTATATTGAAAGCAAACTCATGGAAGTTGCTGCTGTAATCTGATTGTTTTAATAAGCCATGTAACTTTCTATGATCCCAGATTTATAACAGGTGTGTGGATAGTGCGCACATCCTGTTGCTCATAGTGGTCCTCTGTGTGCTCAGAGAGCTTGTGTGTATGCTCAGACACATGAAAAATTAGAGGGAACATTGCACACAGCTGAACATAAACAATCCCCCTCCCCCCTCCTTTCTGACGGAGGCTTTCTAAACTAATTATTGAATCAAGTTACTTACTGGTATGTAGGTAAACATAGATGTTTAACCCTTTAAAATACACCAGAATACAGGAAATGGCATCTACTTTATTCCAAATTTTCTGGGGGAGGACCCCCAGACCCCCCCATGCTTCTGATGCCATACTGGTAAGACATTTTCCATCAGAGTTTTAACAGTCTGTGCTCACAAACATTTTCACTGCACAGAAACATCTGTGTGTTAATGCTGGAGATGACTCCAGCTTGCTGGGAGTCCTAACACCAGCTCTGTGGAACTTCCCTTTAGATTGTGATACAGTATTGAGTATTCTAAATTTATTGCAGATGAATTCTCTGAACTGTCTGTTCAATGTGGCGTTGAGTCTTTTTTTTAGTTGTTTTTGCTGCAGGGCAGTTCTCTGGGGCACATATTTTTACATTAAGTTCAGATACATTGAAACCTCATGTAGGTCATTGTTACTTGAAGCTGAATTGTTTAAAAACAGTTAATTGCACTTTTCAGAGAGCATTTTTAATAAACGTTGGCAAAATGTTATGATTTTATTTTATCAACAACACAAAAAAGTTTCAGGCTCAGGATTTTTTTTCACTTTAAGCCCTGCATTAGGATTGATAGTTTATGGGACAATTAAGATGTCCTAACTTAATACAGTCAGGTGGTTTAATAAGGACTCTGAGTTTCTGCATGACTCACAGGATAAAAACACATTTGCTGTTCTATCAGGATACAGAAACATACATTTTGGAAGTAAAATCGATTATTTTGTCACCAATTTTGTTGTCCTAAATCACATGCATACATCGAAATTGTGAAAGTATGCGATGAGTTGATAAAGAAGTTACTGAATTACAGGTTACTGTAGTTTTTAAATGACCAAAGAATGTTTTTTTTTTGTTGTCATCATTACAAGATTTGATCTGTGCACATCGTCTATTTTGCACACACATTTTGAATGTTTAATTTTTATGTTTTTCTGATATACCTCAAATTGCACTAAGAATGAAACATGTTTCAAACAAGCAAGCAGTATCAATTGTTTACAAGAATTTGTTAAAATGTTTGGTCCATTAAAGAGCTCAGATGTTCACTAGTATTTGCAGTTTTTTATTGTGATAATTTTATACAAATGTTAACTGCATGTGAACACAAATACATGACAAGTATCTTTTTAGAAGAACTCTACTGTGACTTCAGCAACCCGGTCATCTCTACCTCCACCTGACTGAGCAAAGGTAAACATTAAATGACTTGAGGAGTCAGACGAGGAGAGTTTGGGTATCCTTTGACGAGCCAGTCCAACAGCAGGTATGCAGGGTCACCTGAAGAGACTGACGTTCTTCAATGTTCCTCACAGACTGCAAAAAAAGGACATGCCAATATTTAGTGTTCAACTTTTTATTTGTTTAAAGATATGGTTCAAACAAATTTTATTTAAAAAAAATCTTTACAGCTAAGTATGTCTACTGATTACTTAGCTGTAATGGTTTAATACTAAATACAATAGTAAATTTTAGCCTTACATTTTGGCAACATTTAACTATTTGCATTTAACTATGCGTGGGTTTCCTCCGGGTACTCCGGTTTCCTCCCACAGACCAAAAACATGCACGTTAGGCTGATTGGTGACTAAATTGACCCTAGGTGTGAGAGTGGATGGTTGTTTGGTGTGAGTGAGACAGGTCCCTCTTGTAAATGAGTCCCCATGACTCAAAGAGGCCTGTATAAATAAAGGTTGAATGAATGAATGAATTTGTTTAAAGACATGGTTCAAACAAACATTTTTTTAAATAAAACTTTACAGCTAAGCATAAGCATCTCTACTTTGAGATACTTCTTAGCTGTAATCGTTGTAGTAAAACTAAATACAATATAGTAAATATTAGCCTTACTTTTGTCAACAGATGAGCCCTTTGATAGAGGTCTGAGTGGCGCAGGACATCATGGGCACTGCCTGGCATCGTGTCACTGATGCTCCAGAAACAGGAAAACAGAGAAAGAATAGTAATTAATAACAAATACAGACAGTATCACGCAGACAGGTAGAAAAGGAAAGGGCAAAAAAGTTTATTAGCATACAGCGTTTTTATTATCTTACCAACAGTTGTTGTCCACGACAGCTTGGAGGACAGAGGACGTCCAGCGCTCTCATCCTGTGAATAAAAAAACTAAAAGCACGCGCTGCTTCACCTGTAGTTCAATCAGGGAGTGCAGTAAAAACTCAGTCTCCGTCATTACAATCTGGCGCGGGTCCATTGACGCGTCTGTTTACTTTCGTCCCGGAAGCAACTTCTTCTTCTGTGGTTTTAACGGAAGTAACTTCTTCTTCGGTGTTTTTTTAAGGGGGAGTGTACCACTCTGCGCATGTCAGAACTTCTGATCAGAATAAAAGCCTGCTGCATGTAAACACTCGTCATGAACGGATTGTGCACATGTAAACGGTGCCATCTAATTATGCGATCAGAACACATTTCAATCAGGTCACAAAATTTTGTCCATGTAAACACAGCTAGTGTCCGTGTAAACAGGGCCTCAGTCAACTTTACTAGTGACTAATACGGCTTTATGTATTAAAGTGCAACAGAAACCTTAATGCCTGAACAATTTCAGAAATTTTTGTCTGGATAAATTTACAAAGTATTCTGACACTATAATCATTTGAAAAAAACATTTTTTTTTTCTCAACCACTTTGGCCTTGGTTGTCCTCAGGCTGTTTCTGAGGTTGGCTTGAAACACAGCAGTGAAGGCTACCTTTGAGACAGATCTGGTTGGCAGGCCGCAGACTGAGGCAGTCCTCTGGATGGGGGATGAAACGTTCCTCAATTAAAGAAGCTGGTCCAGATGACATGATTTAAATGTTTTTCTTGTTATAATCATTAAAACATATTTGTGTTAGAAATAGCTGCTAAAAGGTCAATGCTAAAAGGAAAAGTAAACATTGAATTTACAAACAACTTGACATTTACAAAATATATTTTAGTATAATTTTTTGGGAAATGCTTGCCTTGTTCTGAATCATCTTTAGTTGCATTTTGATCAGTTATTAATTTTGATGTATTTGCCTCCTTTTGGCCCTGCATTTTTGCATTTGTTTATGATTGGTGTGTTCCTGTCTGAATTAAGATATACAGTATATTTGAAAGTTAGGACATAGCATACATGAGGCTGAGTTTGATGAAAACTGCTGCACAGTGATTGAGTTGATGCAAAACGCTGCCACAACCAACCTCCACCTTCCTCTCTGACAGTAGAGTGAGTCTGTTAAAACATTAAAACGTCTTCCAACAGCAAGCTTCTAAAAGAAGAAAAAAATACCTCTCAAAAACATCTTTGTTCACAGGGGCGCAGACAGCTTCGTCACAAAGCGATAAGCTTGACTCTCTGCGGAAAAGTGCAGGGGTGACGTGGTCATTTGGTGGAGGGGAGATGAACTTCTCTAGGAATGAAAAATCACACAGGAAGAGCGCTCGGAGTACGTCACGGTAAATCCATCCTAAACCCGTCCCATTGTTTGTCTCTGTCGTTGTGGCCAGCATGCGCTCAACGTGCCACAAAGGCTCAAACAAATAAAACATGTTCTCTCCATGCTGGTTAAAAAACTCCCCCACAAACGATGATCCTGTTCGTGTGGTGGCCATGAGCAGTACGTGCTTGCGGCTACCTCTGTAGCTGTACATGTCTATATCATCCAGTTCTTGCTCTTCAGAGAAATTTGTGTTTCCTCGACTACCAAGCCATTTATAGGGCAGCGCTTTGAGTAGCGCCAGCAAGTCATTTTGTGTCACGTTGCTCTCATCTTGAGGAGTCTGTGGGGTCTGCTGTGGGCTCTGCCTCTTATTCAGCTTATCAGAAACCCTAAGGAAACACAGAGAGTTGATCAGGAATGACCGCATATAGAAAACACAGTGTTAGAGGTAAATGTTATGGCTGTTGGTGAAACTTTATAAATTCTAAATAAAGACCACAGGAACATTGATTCCATACTGGTTATCTAATGACCAGCTTCTAAGCATCCAAACTAAATTTTTAAATTGTGTACACAACACAGTTACATGTATAAGGGCAACTTCTGTAAAACAGTTAGTTTCCCCAAGTCTATATTTGTCACCTCTGAGACTCTCAGTAAACTTGAGTACCATATTTTTTTGGCTAATAAGTCACATTTTCTTGCATAATTTGCATGCCCCGCAAATTGCCCCGCCGGCTTGTAGGCCGAAGTGACATATTTATGGATTTTTTCCCCCATATTTATAAACCAATTTTTTTGTGATATGACCGTTTTCATTCATTCTGACTGGAATTTTTTTAACAATACCATTTTCAGCCACTAGATGGCAGCAGAGTGGTAGTAGTGGTATGGCATGCCATTGAAACATGTAATAGGTAAACGTGGCTATAATGACAAATTCAAAAAAGTTCAAGACAAAAACAACTGGACTTTATTTATTATACTGTACTTTATACTTTACTGTTTGTGTCTTGAACTTTTTTGAATTTACCATGTCCTGGATGACTGAGAATCTTCACCAACTATTAATGACACAATCGGCTTCGTACCCCCACCTTCGTCGTGCTCGCTGTTTGGAGCAAGTCAAACCAGCTGCACCGCCCTGGCAAAATGCAGCTATAGTGCATTTATTAAGTAAAAATTCAACTGAGACAACACTTTTACTATAATTTTGAGCAAACAAATAATTGTTTTATGTGTTAATCTAGCTAAATTCTTGTTAATGTCCTCCTGTGCACGCTCCCTCGGTCACAATAATTGGAAAGCCCATCGATTTTTGGCACAACATCGGCCCACATTTGCGGGTTCGGCCCACATTTCCAGGTTGTCAGCGGAGGCACATAACAAACGCGATGAGTCAGAGGTGACAGATAGCAGATGCAATGTATACGGCGAAGCAACATGTTTATGGATGTTTCCACTTTTTTAGACAGTGTGACAGGTTTGGCGGAAAATACGGTACTCTAAATTGAACATCTTTTTTTTATTATTTTTTAGATTTACTGAAAATATTGTTACTCTGCTAATGATAAAAACGATGGACTTGTGTCCCTTTTTATAGCTTGGCCACACTATCGGTACAGTATTTTTTTTTTTTATCATCACAGCTGGTCTTTGCATTTTTTAACAGCCCAAACAGAGGCAGCTTTGTCAGATGAAGCTTGCGTTGCAACATCAGTCAACAATGTTGTTGACGAGTGGAATGAATCAACGTGTGTGTGGCTGCCCCCCGTACACACACATGCACTGATTCTGCTCTATGACAGAAATTAAATTACAAGTATAAAGAGGATGAACATACCTTAAAAGTGTAATGTTAAAATGTTGGTGCAAATTCCAGTCTTTAGGTTCACGTGCAGCAACTTTAACAGGTTTTCCTTTATCCTGCTTCATTTGACTCAGTGTGATGTTAATTGTTCAATCTGCAATCTATTTAGAGGCTCCTGCTTTTTAAAATATTTTATTTTTGTTTGATCAGGTGAACTAACTCTGACTGGGTGTTGGACAAGACCAGTCTTTTGAAGAAGTCATGTGGGTCAGAGAACACCTTATAGCAGAGAAAAATATCCCAGGGACACCTTCAAAAACCTGCTTATGATTTTTTTTCCTGACATTTAAAGCCCTAAATGCCATGGAAATATATATTTTTGTTGTTGCTTGGTTAAGTTTCTTCGTTTTACTGGCAGATTGGCCCCCATATGTATTTATGTATTTTTTTAAATTATATAATTAATATTTATTGTATTTTATTTTGCAGACCAACAAGCTACAACTCTCGGACCACTGGGGGTCCTGGGACCCCAGTTTGAGAACCTCTGGTTTAGACAGTTGTTATATTGATAGCATCTTTAGATACATGTCTGATCTTTTGGGGGTTAAATACCATTTATCAATCAGTATAGATGTACAGTACAGGTGGTCCCCGACTTACGAGCAAGTTCCGTTCGTACGTGGTGCTCGTAACACGAAAACTCTTATGTCGGAACCCAAAACACGTGTTGCTCGTAAGTCCGGATTTTCGGTCGTAATTCGGAAAATGTATGCTAGCGCTACTACGAACACCCGTTTTTCAACACAAACGTACATACTAGTTCATAAACATGCTCAGAACTTTGTTTACAAACGGTTAGCTAACACACTTTCATCTAAAAACACATACCAGTGCTGTATTTTCTGTATGTTCTGTACAACTTTACTGTTCGTTAGTCAGCTCGTAAGTCCGGAACGTCGTATGTCGATGACGTCGTAAGTCAGGGACCACCTGTATTAGTGTGGCATGCCTTGCAGACTTGCTATAAGACAGTACAAAACTATAAAGGTTAAAATATTTTTGATCATTTCCAAGGATTTAGAATCATGTTTGGATTGTTCATAAGGGGAGTTGGGCATAGGCCTACCAAAATAAATAAATATATAAATAAAAGTAATTTGCTCCAAAAGGTAGTTTGCCCCAGAATGTTTCCCTCATTAGAACCCCACCTGTTGGCATTCTCACAAACAGAAACACTGTTTCAGTCATTTATATACAAGACCTAACAAGGTTGAGTCAGGTCCTCTGGATGGGTCCCATCCAGAGGACCTGACTCAACCTTGTTAGACTTTAGATTTTGCTGCCGTACAGGTCACACCGCCGTATAAGTCGCATCAGTCCAAATATATCTAATAAAGTGGAAAAAAACATAAATACAGTACGTTGCTTCGCCGTATAAGTCACATCTATTATGCATCACTGCGGATGCATCGCATTTGTTACGTGTCACCGCTGACAACCCGGAAATGTGAGCCGGCGTTGTACCAAAAATCGAATGACTGCCAAATGGCGGCTGAAGGAACGTGCTTGGGAGGACTTTAAGAATAATTGAACAAGATTAACACTTAAAAACAATTATTTGTTCACTCGACATTACAGTGAAGGTGTGTCTCAGTTGAACTTTTCCTTAATAAATGCACTTTAATGGTCAAATTAAAGTGCCCAGGCGAAATGCAGCTAATTTGATGTTTGCTCCAGGAGTTCCAGAGCGAGATTAAAGTGGTTGTATGGCAAGCCAAGTGTGTCATTAATAGCCACTTTTACACTCACTTTTATGAGACACTTGGCTTGCCATATTGGNAACCTGACTTAAAAGATGATGTAAAGTAGGAAGTATCGAAAGATTAAAGAAGCTCTGCAAATGATCCAGACCAAGAGACAACCAGTGAGGAATCATCCAGAGATGACGAGGAGGTCCCTGCTGATATAATGCTGTTACAGTCCATTAAAAAAAAAAAAAAAATAGATCTTCATTCAGAATATATTCAAAAATTCAAAACAGTTGTCCTTGATTTTCTGTGACACAATAATTGATGTCTTCTTGTAAATATGCTGTAATCAAAATGGTCTATTTATTCTGTTTTTTTTCCTCTTAATTAAGGGTTAAGCAGCTGAGTGAGGCTTACAAACTATAAAAACAAACAGAAGTATAACTGTTATCATTTTTGACTAGAAACTGAAAAGTGGTTATCAAGAAATTAACCTAATAGGAGGGCCAAATAAGGTTAAAAGCTCTCAGACATCTATACACATCTATAGGTCTGTATCTTTACATGCTCATAACATTTGCTACTGTTTCATTTCAAAACTAAAACCCACAGACTTCCTGTCTCCTTCCTAGTTTCTGTTTCGTCTGCTTTAGGAGGAAACTGACATCTTTCTTGCATGTTTGTTTAAAAATAAATAGTTCAGAATGACTTCGGCTGCCATTGCATTTCATTTTTATCATAGCTGTTTTAGACCACAAAGGAAAACAAAATAAATTAATGTACAAGAAGTTACAAGAAATTGAAATGGCCAACATTTCTTCATCATCTTACCTTGAGATGATGTTGATTTCTTTTCCAACGATGACCAGGGCCACAATACAAATAAAAACGATGGCATACTTGGTCTTCATTCTTGGGTTCTGGTTTTTATTGTGGACGTTTACAGTCTGGACTTTGTGTTGGTCATAGCATTTCATCCAAAGGTTTCATTCTGCTGGAAAAAATATGTTGTTACAACCTTTATAAAAACGCTTTATCATATTATCACACAGACGCATTACAGGGGATTAAAAAAATGTTGTTTTAGTCTTAAACTCAGTCTAATCTGTCTCATCTCTTTACCAAGACACCAGTTGCAACACCTAATAACAATACGTGTAAATTGAGTTCTGCTGTAGCTCAACTGAGTCATCTTATCAGGAAATAAAGTGCTTGTGAAAAATGGTATAGTTATCGTTCACATCACAGAGACTTCCAACAAGATCAGTGCTGCAGTCACCAAACCAAAGGCAAGCTCCAACAAGTTTGTTAGAAATGTATATAAAAATAAAATATTTATAAGCCAGCTTGAAAAATAACTTTACCATGTTTTCAGAAGTTTGTATTACCATTTACAAGTAAACAAATAATGCAAACAGAAAGTAAGAATGAGGCAAAAATCATTTTGCAATACAATACCTCTCTGATAAACTTTAAAGCATATTTTAGCTAGCAGTTTTCATTTATAATTATAAATCAAAATATGTTTTACTAAATATTTTTGCTATACTTTAACATCTTAAAAAAAACAGGTTTAGCATTTCTTAAGTGAATGCGTGTCCCTCACTAACATGTATGCCATATACCGTAGGTACAGTATTGGGTTTTAGTCAAACACTGATAGTAACGCTAGTGTTATTTCACACAGTATCTCAGCTCTATTCTCAGCTCCCACATCAAGTTTTAGCTCAGTATCTTGAAAATAACCTGAGTTATACCCTTTATGTGTTAGCTAAGGTCAGCTGTGGCAGCCATCTGGACTTGGATTGACTCTAAAAGACAAACAGGTGTAGATGCATATCCAGAAGTTTCATTAAAATATGTCCAGTGGTTCATTAGATTTTCTGCTAAGACAACCAGCTTCCAACAATAAATCATATAGTTTTAAGCAAAAATGCAATGAGTCACAATCAAAGTAAGTACTGTATTGTGGAAGACTCTCAGCTACTACCACCCCTAAACTGAAATCAGCGTGTATCAAACTGACTGCATTTCAACCAGTTTGATGTGAAACAAAAACAAGATACTGTATACCACATTTCATCTTTCTTTGGCAGGTAATAAAACCCATTTGTTCGACACTGCCCATATAGTTATTTTTTATACAAAACACATAATAAAATACATCTTTTTTGGGAAGTGTGTCATTCAGCAAAATATCCTAATTATGGGAAGCTGTCAAACTGTCAGACTATTTTCAAGAGTCACTGAAGCATTAGGACAACCACAAGTCAACACACATTTCAGTTTATCCTACAGAAAATTAGATTAAAGACTGCCTTCAGAATCACATGTATCCTGTGGGTCTTGTCATTCCAGCTGACCCCCATGAGTGTGTGTTTCATTCAAAGCATCCAGTCAGTCAGGGGGGGAGGGGGCACTCCATTCTTCCCCAACATCCACTGACTGAATGGATGACTAGAAATGAGAGCATGGTGCTTTTTTTCTTCTTCAAAACTGAATTAGAAAAAGAGTATTTTAATGCAGAAGTCAAATGTGTAAAAAGACCTAAAGTGTCCACATGTCCAGACTGAAGCAGCGGGAACAGTGCAGGCGCGCTGGTGTTTCTGCAGCTCCATTGTGCGCCGGATGTTCAGTTTGTAGCAGCTTAGAGCCACTTCCTGTCAGAAAAGAGACAGATGTGATGGAGGATGTAACAAACCTGCTGCTGTCCTCTCGGTGCGCTCCAGTGAAACCTCTCTGTCTGTTCCTCGTGTGGACGCGTCGCCTCCTGCTTGTGTCTGTGCGCAGCGCGTGCCGCGCAGCCTCATGGTCGCCAGTCTTTTTACGCACAGCCAGGAGGAGGTCGAGCAAAAAGATTTGAGTTTGAAACTTCACTCAAATATCAAGAAAACAAAAAATATAAAAAAGGTTTGGCTGGGATGGTCTTCTTCGACTTGTGTACCCCGCCTTTCGCAAAGTGACCCCTGCGTCTGATTTTGTCGCATCCGAGCCTTGCTTTAACTTTTCTCACTGTGGGGCCAACGCTGCAACAGAAAGCTGCGCGTGTGGCTTCAAGACAAGACTCTTCCCGGGACCTACCGGAGGGTAGGTCACGTGACCCGACTGCCTGAGATTTTTTACACAAAGCTCCTCTGATAGAGAAGAATGTACCCTTTATGGCTACAGTTTTTTCTTTTTTTTTTTTCAGTTTTTCTGAGAGAACTGGACGTGCACACTTGTATACCAGACCTGCTAACCACAAAGAGCATTTTTTGCATTAAAAAGGTAAAATATATGAACGGGAGATGGAATTCTGCCTCAGGCATCCTTCATGTTGACAAATTTGCACAGCTTGGTTTTTATAATAATAATGTCACATTTTTGTCATCTGTGTATGTTTCCATACAAGATGAAATTTGACTCTGCATTTAACCCAATCACCACCAGGTGGGGCAGTGGGCAGCTATAGAAAGCGCGCCGGGGAGCAATTGGGATGAGGTGTGCTGCTCAAACACACCACAAGTTATGCCGTGACTGGGGTTTGAACCTGGGTCCTTCGGGTCCCAAGTCGGTTCCCCTGCCACTACACCATCTTGGCCCTGTTATACATTTCATTATGAGACATCTATAAACAGGTTATACAAATATAATAGATCAAAATCAAAGTGTGATTTTTTTTCTGAACTAAGCAGTGCTCTCTGAAGTTCTTAACATTGTGCATAGCATTTTTTGCACCTATGACATAGCACATCGTTTTCTAAACTGCATAGTTCCGTAGGGTTCACTAGGAATCCCTGTAGACTATGATGTTTGCAGATGACATTGTGATCTGTGGTGAGAACAGGGAACAGGTGGAAGAGAACTTGGAGAGGTGGAGGTATGCACTTGAAAGAAGAGGAATGAAAGTCAGCCGTAGTAAGACAGAGTACATGTGTGTGAATGAGAGGGAGGCCAGTGGAACAGTGAGGCTACAAGGAGCAGAGGTCACAAAGGTGCAGGACTTCAAGTACTTGGGGTCCATTGTCCAGGAAAATGGAGAAGGTGGTAAAGAGGTGAAGAAGAGAGTCCAGGCAGATTGGAGCGGATGGAGAAACGTTTCAGGAGTGATTTGTGACAAAAAGGTGTCAGCAAAGGAAAAGTTTACAGGACCAGCATGTGTATGGTCTGGAGACAGCGACACTGACAAAAAGACAGGAGAAAGATCTGGAAGTGGCAGAAATGAACATGCTGAGGTTCTCCTTAGGAGTGATGGATAAGATTAGGAATCAATCAATCAATCACCTTTATTTTACCAGGTAGAGCCCGTTGAGATGGAGATCTCTTTTACAAGGGTGACCTGGTCAAGTGGTCAGCAGCACACGTCACATGGTAATTGACAATAAGCATTTGCATTTATCAAAAAAAGAAAATAAAGAAAACTACAATTACAATAAATAGATGTTGACAGTTCAAAACCAACAGGATAAGACAAACTTCTATAGACATATATATATATATATAACAAGCAGACAGACATCGGTTGAGTAGATACAGTTAAAAAATCAACAATGACATGTATATTGGATAAGTAATGGTTAGAAGGATGGTTACAAGGAATGAGATAATCAGAGGTACAGCGCAGGTTGAAATGGGAGATAAAGTCAGGGAGACCAGACTGAAATGTTTGGACATGTCCAGAGGAGGGACAGTGGGTATATTGGTAGAAGGATGTTAGAAATGCAGCTGCCAGGAAAAAGACACAGAGGAAGGCCAAAGAGGAGATATATGGATGCAGTTAGAGAGGACATGAAGGTAGTTGGAGTGAGGACAGAGGATGCAGAGGACAGAGTGAGGTGGAGGAGGATGACTCGCTGTGGTGACCCCTGAAAAGGGAAAAGCTGAAAGAAGAAGATCAGTAGTGTTTTCAAGACATGTCCTGATTAATCCATGTAGAAAATGATAACAAGGTTGAGTCAGGTCTTCTGGACGGCTTCTTCTTTGCTGAAACGTTTCGTCTTTTGTCTGGGGAAGACACTGAACCCCTCATTGCCTCTGATGTGTGTGTGTGTGTGTCCCATCGGTGTATGAATATGATAAAGCTCTAATCATTCCTTGTACAGATTTAGTAGAGTGTTGTATGAATGGATACATGAGAGCACAGTTTGTAGTGTAAAGAACTTTGAGTATCGTTGTTAGAGTATTTTTAATGTTGATAATTTAAAACTTATAGTATGAACAAATGTATCGGTTCACTCCCTGAGAAGTATTTGTCTTACACAATACTTGTTTACTGAAGAAACAAAACACAAAAAGAATTGTCTTTGTTTTTGAAACCTGCTGTTCTTGCCTCGGTCAAAACTGACCACATCTACAGTATTGTGTGAAAACTGTTTGAACCTGTTCCGTTGTAAAGAAGAAAAAAAAAGCCCACCAAGTGAATAAAAGGGTTGGTGCAGGCCTTGGCAAATTGGACTTTGTTCTCCGCTTTTTTAGGAGACGATTCCCACTTTGCAAAGTCAATATCCACTGTTAACTCTTGTCATTTGTCTGATCATTCTTGTAGAAGCTGCAGGGTTGGTTTGAAAAGCCACCAATCTTTATAGGATAGAAAGGTTCAATATAAGTACAGCCCATTTACCATAAGACTGAGTTTCCGACAGCCTAACAATGGATCGTTTGTGCCCTGATGGCAGTTTTGGAGGCCAGCGGTGTGGGGCTAAGGGCCTTGCTCATGGGCCCAGAGTGGGCAAATGAAGGGGGAGGCAGGTGTGGGTGGTTCACCTTTCCCACCCACATTTTGACGCTGTCGGTCCGGGGAGTTGAACCAGCAACCTTCTGATCACAGGCCCACCATTTCTAGCCTCCGTGCCAACACTCCCCCTACGTGCATCAAAACATAATAATTTATATTCTATATAGCACTTTGAGATTTTTATTAATGAAAAGTGCGGTATAAATTGAATTTATTATTATTATTATTATTATTATATTCTTTCCCATAATGAAATACATATTTGTATGCTTAAAAAGCATTGTCTTTGGGGTGTTTTGTAAAATGTTAAAATTCCTTTCAACTTGTAAAACGAGCACCCATTCCCTTTTATATTTGTATTTTCTGCCTGTCCAACATATGGATTTCACAGAATCAAACAAACACATTTACTAATGTCAGTTTAACATGAACGCAACCAGATGTACATTTTGGACAGGGAGCCAGAAGCTCATGTACAACAAGCAAAGAGCAATATGCATATTTGAAAAAGGATCATATATTCCTGTGATAAGGGTATACAAATGCTCAATAATACCTAGAATCATAAACCAAATACAACCAAGCTGATAAAACCAAACAAATGCTTTTTTTTTTTTCAAACAGGAAGTCGGTCCCAGCAGTTCTTCATCTGATTTTATCCTCAAATGGTGTCCCTGTTGAGTTTGTTGATTCCTATAAATATTTGGGTATCCTGGTTGATTAGCATCTCTCTTTTAAGCTCCGCGTGGAAAACCTAGTAGAGAAACTGAAAGTTAAACTGGGTTTCTTTTTCAGAAACAGATCATGTCTAACACTGAATGCTAGGAAACGCCTTGTATCTGTGACTTTCCTTCCCTCCATTGATTACAGTGACATTATCTACATGAATGCTCCTACAAGCACCATGTAGATGTTGGATGCTGTCTATCATGTCAATGTCAATGTCAATTTTATTTATATAGCACATAAAAACAACCGAAGCCGACCAAAGTGCTGTAAACAGAGTAAAATGCATCTAGTGCCAATGAAACATAATAAAGTTATCAGTAAATATACAACAACAATAAAATCTGCTCAAAATTTGTTCTCAG
>JBBPBX010015369.1:0-49561 GCA_038048925.1 Garcialebias charrua | reverse complement strand
TCCGAAGCAGGCCGGAGACTAAAAATAGAACATTGTGTTCTTTTAGACTGTAAACTACTTTACGCTTGACCTTCGATGTACAAAACTTCCTCCAAACTCCCTTCAAGCTTCTGTGGTACTGATGAAAAGGCCTTCCTTAGCCGGCCGGAGCCCAAAAAGTACGTTGTGTACCCTTATCAAATACTACGAAACCTCAGGCCTCAGAACACAGACCTGGAATCTTCCAAAATGTTGATACCGTGTACAAGACTCCCTCTAAATTCCTTTTATTCTGTTGCTGACAGAAAGGAAGAAATCCTTAATCCGGAGCCTAAAAATGGAACATAGTGTACTTACAGAAACAACTCGCCCGCTGCACTCTTGACTCTCTGCTTTAATTCATCAAAGCTTGTAGTTTTTTCCACAAGATTCTTGGTTCTGTCCAGTTGATGAGGTACTTTCAGCAGGATGGAGATAAAGAGTACACCGTGTTTTCTCAGTTCTCAGTCCAAGGCCAGTCAGCCTTCAGTGGGCAGATCCTGCTCCGGGGTCGGTCTCGGATGACCCAAAACAGTAACTTAATTAATAGTTGAATTAAATCAAGAGATGTTGTTTTGTTCCACAAAAAATATTTTCAGATCAGGAAAAGTAGTATTCCACAAAAAAGCAGCTTTTAATCCTCGAACCGACGAGAGGCCCTCAACAGCAGAGCGGAGATAAAAAGGTACACCGTGTTCCCACCTAACGTAAACAGTCTTGCGGCGGACCGTCAGCGCTTGGTTCTTCCAAAATTCATTTAATTTTTCACCAAACAAAGTTATCCTTGTGACTGACTTTTCTTTATGCAGAAAGAGGCTTTTTTGCTGTCATAATAATTTTAATATAAATTTAGTTGTGGATAAAACTGGGAATATATCCTACCTTTTTTTGTCAGAAAGTGCCACAAGGGATTTCCAAAAGAATAGGAAATTATTCCATCTCTGAAGCCAGTCCAAATTGTGAAGAAATAAAAAATATTCCAGGCTGAGGGAAAAGGGACTCTTTGTCCAAAAAAAATCTCTTTTTAGAAAATCCTTATTTCTTCTGTTCGGCTTCCAGAGAGCGTCAGTCTATAATCCACAAGAGTTCTTCAAAAGTCCAAAACTCAACAAAATTTCTCTTCTCAAACAGCCTTATTTATAGTCAAGAAAAAGGTTTGACCCCCACTTATTCTAGACCATATGTCATCTTCCTGTCATTCTATTGGTCAATGGTGAGGTAACTTTTTACACCTCCTCCCAGCCCCCTGGACAGAGTTTGGTGACATAATGTCTCTTTCAGCTGTCACCCTCCCTTAGCAGAGAATGACTTAATGCCATCTGTCATTTGGGCAAAGTTCCAATTTTTCAGTCAGAACAAGTTCAACTTTCACCTAGATCCTCAACTTTTACCTACATTTACCAAAACTGTGGAAAAAACACTTTTGTAACGTGTTGTGTAATATTCAAAACTATCATCAATACCCAGCAGTGGAGAACCTCTTTTGTTTGCCGTGAATCTTAAAAGAAAACATACAAATCACATCCATTTACTCACAATACATAATCATACATCTTCAGTTAATTACATGACATCCAGGAAACACTTTGCTTCAATAAGAACTTTTTTTTAAATATAATTATATGTGTTTGATTTAGAAGTGAACTGTTTATCAAGAGCCTCAAAACTCTTTTCTGCAGCTCTTCCTCTGTCAGTGCAAAAGTATGCACCTTTTTATCTCATTTGACCTATTTCTCTGCTCCAAGCAGACCTCAACTGTTTATCTATGTGTGTGCATGCGTGCACGTGTGTACGTGAGTGTACTCTGTCTGGTGAAAGGCCTGTTCATGTGCTTGTGTGTGTGTGCGCTAGAGCTGCTTGTCTGGCTGCTGTAGCATGGTTCAAAAATTGCTTATTCAAAGATTACATTTTATTTTAATTATCTTTGTTTTAAATGCTTTAAAAACTCTTTTCATTTTTAACAGGCCTTGAATCACAGAGCTCTGTTTTAAGAGGCCTTCAGCTCGTCTAACAAAGTGTTCTTTTTATCTATTTTGGGGAGTTCTGTATGACAACACAGCAAAACTAACAGCGGAAAGGTTTTCCTCTGCAACCAAACACACCTTACAGCTATGTGAATGTGAGGCCTCTGTTGTATGAACTGATAAGGGCGTCACAGCTCATAAGCATGCATGTATGACCTTTGCTGTTTGCAGGCATAGCAAGGTTTGCTGTGTTACTACAAAGGACAGAGCACGTTCTATCTAATTAACCACAAATAACTATAACAGGTCTAACTAATAATGTTTGTTCAAACCACAAAGACGAGGCACCAGAATACAAACAAAAGTTACAAAGCATACTCCATGTTTCCTTTGTCAGTAAATTAAAAATGCCATGATTAGAACCAAGGTTTAAAAACCATATATAAAAATTGTGTTTCTGTACACCCTGTACTCAGGGCCTGTGAGTGATCATATATGTGTTAATAATCTGGTTTTGTGTGTGTGTGTACGTGAACTTGAATTTGCTATGTGTCTTAAGTCAGTCTGTTTTCAACATAAAAGTCCTGCACACTTTGACACCCTCTGCTTGAAAACAGGCGGTACTGCTCTAACAAGACCCTCAACACTCATCGTGAAAAATCCAAATTTGTACGTTTTATGTTTCTTTAATTAATAGTTACAGGGGGTAACAGCATAAGTACTTCTTACTACAGAAAAGATTTCATCAAGTCACATGACTTGCATTCAAAGAGTTAAAAGATTCAACAGCTCACCAAAGATGTCAACCACACGCTGGCTTTTGAGATATTTTCAGTCTTTAATTAAATTTGAGTTGTAATCCATTCAATAATTTGTATAATTTTCAAAAAGTTGGTTTGTTCCTCAATTATCTGATTCTAATCAAAACTGTTTAATTCCATCCAGGTAATTTTGTTGTGATCCAACTTGTGTTTTTATTTCCACCAGAAAGACTTGTTTCATAATCCCATCAGGAAATCTTGTTGTTTTTCTACAGAAAAACCTCCAAGTGATGCTGTTACACTCCAGTCAGAAGTCTGCACTCCAGAAAACTGGACAAATCTTTGTTTAATCCCACGGGAAGGGCTTGTGTTTTTAATCCTTCAGGAAAAACTTGTTTTGTAATCATCCACTTTAGGAAAACTTGTCATTTATAATCCCACCAGGGAAATCTTCAGGTAATCCTGTTATAATCCAGTCAGAAAAGTCTACACTTCCAGTAGACTGAATAAGTCTTCGTTGTGATTCCACAGAAAAACCTCCAGGTACTTCTGTCATGTTAAAAATCCCAGTTGTAATCCATCAAAACTGTTCCACAAGAATTAAAAAATCTGGTAATCCTTTTAGGCAAATCAATTATTCCTCAAAAGTGTTATATCCATTCAAAGATATTGTAATCCATTCAGTTGTTCTGCGATGCTGATGAACAAGGTTTTCAAAGCAGGCTGTGACAAGAAAGAACATCCTGTTCTCTCAGACTTTAAACAATCAGTCCTCCATGGCCAGGTCTCCGGGCTGATGTCTTCCTTCACATCAAGGGTTCAGAAAAATAGTATATTCCTTTAAATGATGTTTAATCCATCATTTTATTCTGTGGTGCTGACGAGAGACCTTCCGAAGCAGGCCGGAGACTAAAAATAGAACATTGTGTTCTTTTAGACTGTAAACTACTTTACGCTTGACCTTCGATGTACAAAACTTCCTCCAAACTCCCTTCAAGCTTCTGTGGTACTGATGAAAAGGCCTTCCTTAGCCGGCCGGAGCCCAAAAAGTACGTTGTGTACCCTTATCAAATACTGCAAAACCTCAGGCCTCAGAACACAGACCTGAAATCTTCCAAAATGTTGATACCGTGTACAAGACTCCCTCTAAATTTCTTTTAGACTGTAAACTACTTTACGCTTGACCTTCGATGTACAAAACTTCCTCCAAACTCCCTTCAAGCTTCTGTGGTACTGATGAAAAGGCCTTCCTTAGCCGGCCGGAGCCCAAAAAGTACGTTGTGTACCCTTATCAAATACTACGAAACCTCAGGCCTCAGAACACAGACCTGGAATCTTCCAAAATGTTGATACCGTGTACAAGACTCCCTCTAAATTCCTTTTATTCTGTTGCTGACAGAAAGGAAGAAATCCTTAATCCGGAGCCTAAAAATGGAACATAGTGTACTTACAGAAACAACTCGCCCGTTGCACTCTTGACTCTCTGCTTTAATTCATCAAAGCTTGTAGTTTTTTCCACAAGATTCTTGGTTCTGTCTAGTTGATGAGGTACTTTCAGTAGGATGGAGATAAAAAGTACACCGTGTTTTCTCAGTTCTCAGTCCAAGGCCAGTCAGCCTTCAGTGGGCAGATCCTGCTCTGGGGTCGGTCTCGGATGACCCAAAACAGTAACTTAATTAATAGTTGAATTAAATCAAAAAGAATTTGTTTGTTCCACAAAAAATCTTTTCAAATCAGGAGAAATAGTATTCCACAAAAAAGCAGCTTTTAATCCATCATTGGCCGACGAGAGGCCCTCTACAGCAGAGCGGAGATAAAAAGTACACTGTGTTCCACTAACATAAACAGCCTTGCGACGGACCGTCAGCGCTCAGAGCTTCTCCCAAAATTACTTTAATTTTTCATCAACAGAGGAATCCTTGTGACTGACTTTTCTTTATGCAGAAAGAGGCTTTTTTGCTGTCATATTAATTTTAATATAAATTTAGTTGTGGATAAAACTGGGAATATATCCTACCTTTTTTTGTCAGAAAGTGCCACAAGGGATTTCCAAAAGAATAGGAAATTATTCCATCTCTGAAGCCAGTCCAAATTGTGAAGAAATAAAAAATATTCCAGGCTGAGGGAAAAGGGTCTCTTTGTCCAAAAAAAATCCCTTTTTAGAAAATCCTTATTTCTTCTGTTCGGCTTCCAGAGAGCGTCAGTCCATAATCCACAAGAGTTCTTCAAAAGTCCAAAACTCAGCAAAATTTCTCTTCTCAAACAGCCTTATTTATAGTCAAGAAAAGGGTTTGACCCCCACTTATTCTAGACCATATGTCATCTTCCTGTCATTCTATTGGTCAATGGTGAGGTAACTTTTTACACCTCCTCCCAGCCCCCTGGACAGAGTTTGGTGACATAATGTCTCTTTCAGCTGTCACCCTCCCTTAGCAGAGAATGACTTAATGCCATCTGTCATTTGGGCAAAGTTCCAATTTTTCAGTCAGAACAAGTTCAACTTTCACCTAGATCCTCAACTTTTACCTACATTTACCAAAACTGTGGAAAAAACACTTTTGTAACGTGTTGTGTAATATTCAAAACTATCATCAATACCCAGCAGTGGAGAACCTCCTTAGTTTGCTGTGAATCTTAAAAGAAAAACATAAAATAACATATATTTACTCACAATACATAATCCTGCATCTTCAGTTAATTACTTGACACACACTTCACATATTCAATCACTTATCACACTTTGTTTCATATAAGAACACTTTTTTATATAATTATATGTGTTTGATTTAGAAGTGAACTGTTTATTAAGAGCCTCAAAACTCTCTTCTGCAGCTCTTCCTCTGTGAGTGCAAAAAGTGTGCACCTTTTTATCTCATCTGACCTATTTCTGTTCAGAGCAAGACCTGCTTGAGTGCATGACAGCATGCCTCTGTGTGTGTGCATGTTTGTCTTGATAAGCCTCATCTGTCTGCAATAACGCTTTGCTTCTGAATGTTTTAGTGTGGATCCTGTGATAATTATTATTCTTATTATTTTGTTAAAATAATTTGTTACTTTTAAACAGACCTTGAAGCAAGAAGCAAAAACTCCTTTTTACAGCGACTCTTTTCTGCAGCTGTGTGAAAAAGTATTCATTTCTTGTTCTGATTAGAGGCCTCTGCTCAGTCTGTAACAAGTGTTGTGCTCAGACCTCAGGTCTCAGCTGTTTTTTATCTGCTCTGGAATGTAGCATAGAGCTGAAGTGTGTGTTAAAGCTGCTGAGTTTTAGCAGCTTGGTTCAAAAATGCTTTGATTCAATAAAAGGTTACATTTTATTTTAATAATGTGTTTGAATATATATATATATATATATTTTTATGCGATACTAGATTTGTTATTTCTTTTTAAATGCTTTAAAAACTTCATCCACAGCTTTTCCCCTCTGCAGCTGCGAGAAAGTGTACAGCCCTCACTCTGAACCGACCCTAGTGTGTGTGTGCGCACGTGCACGTGTACGACCGTGTGGGCGTAAGCGTGTGGACGTGCGTGTGTGTGCGTGTGGGTGTGCGCGGTTGTGCGCACGCTGGTTTAGGAAGAAGCTGTGTGTATGTGCATGGTAAGGCCTGCTGTTTTGGGCCTGTGTGTGTGTGTGACCTCGTGTCTGCATCACTCAGTCTTATTCTTTATAGCACAGGGTTAACTGAAAATGCCATACAATAACTTAAAGACAGTTTACTAAAATACAAACAAAGCCTAAAAATAAAAAAACACATGTCTTATATGTCTGCTTATGAGTTTAAAATGCCATAAAAATTAAACTAATCTAGGGTCAAACACCAAGGGATAAAAAGTGTACCATCACACCCTGCTTTCAGCCCTGTGCCAAAGGCAACTTACCATGTGTGTGTATATATGTTGTAAAGGTTTTGTGTGTGTGTGCGTGAACGTGAATTTGCTGTGTGTCTTAAGTAGTTTGTAACAGTCAGTCTGTTTTCAACATAAAAGTCCTGCACACTTCGACACGCTCTGCTTGAAAACAGACCGTACCCCTGCATCAAGTCCCATATTAATACTCAAGTCCCATGTTAATACTCAAGTCCCATGTTAATACTCATCGTCATCTTCTCGTCATCTTTGTCCACGCTAACTGGGACCCCGAGATGTCATTGTCAGGTCGCGTAGGATCCTTGGTGTCACTTGACCCTGGACTGCTGTGTGCTTCTTCTCAACATCCATCATGGTGTAGTCATCCTGGTCGGTTCCACGTGTGCCGCCCGGCTGAGGTGAGGTCATCTTCCTCAGGTCATCTCCTCAGGTCATCTCCGGAGGTCTTGTAGTGGTCAGCGTACTCCATCGTTGATCGAGCATCAGGATCAGCATTCTCCCTGGCCTCAGACATCCTTCAGGCGAGTAGGCAGCATTGCCATCTACACCTACTGATGCGGTGGTGTTGCATTGGGTCTTCAAGAATCAAGTCAGACTCTGAGTCAATGGGATCAGCTACTGCTGGTCTGACTAGGATAGCGTCGTCAGGTTCTTCCGGCTTAGCTGGGCCGGTTGTATCAGGACATTGTAAATAAGTAAATAAGTGAAATAAGTAAATAAGAAAATAAGTAAAGAAGTAAAGAAGTAAATAAGTAAACTAAATTCTATATACTAGCATGAGCAGGGAAGGGTTTTTAAGCGGTGTTGGCTAAAATGATCAATTTCTTTCTGCTTTCGGAATCAAACCTCCTGGGTCGTACTTTGGGACTTTGCTCAGTAGCGTTGATTCTGGCACCGTCTTGTGTTTTACGGTGTGGACAGTCTTGACTTTTGGTTAGGTTTTGATGTTCTCCAGTTCGGTTTCTTCTGATGAAAGGAGGGACTTTGTCACAGTCCAGATGAATATTGCCCCAAAATTCCCAACGAGGGAGTATGGCTTGGCAGCTGTCGTCCTTCGGTGGGGCAGGATAAATCACTTCAGCCTCCCAATATCCTTGGTGGCATAATCCCATTAGTGGTCTACAGCCCCAATCACAGTGCCATTCAGGGGTTTCTTTGTCCAGATGAATCCAGTTACATCTCGTTGTCCTTTTTATGTTGTGATGCAGGAGCATTATCCAGGTCACAATTCCTTCAGGCAAAATCAGTAGATTGATTACCTTGAAGTGGGGTTTGTCTGGCCCCGTTAGGTTCTCAGCTTCTACTGCTGACACCCATTCAGGGGTGTTTCCCAGCTGGTACATCCAAGCTGGATAGCCTGCTAGTCTTACTCTTTCCCAGGTTTTGGTATGATTTTCAACAGTTTCATTTCGGTCCCATGGCACGAAGATGTCTCTTTGTGTTGTGTCCCAGCAGGTCATGTTTGCATATTTGGATCTCCCATGGGAGACTTTTACATGCGTTAGGCTCCATGGTCTGATTCCGGCTTGATACAAAATAACCAACAACATAACTAAGCCTATTAACACTACGAATCCCCGCAGCAGGGTTCGTAGACAAGTTGCTTTATCCATTCTCATAATCCTTAAACAGTCCTTAGGTCGGTTAGGGGTCGCCATATCTTCATAGATGTATGGTACATCTTCATAGATGTGTGGATCTTCTTCATTGATGTGTGGATCTTCTTCATTGATGTGTGGATCTGCATCGCTGTTTGAATCATCTCGACTTAGTCTTCTTCCAGGCTTGTCATGTTGAGAGAGTTTCTTTTCAAAGACTTTGCTTCTTTTAGCTCTGGGCTCCCTCTTCGAGCGCCTGTGAGTTGTGGTCACTCGATCTTTGAGGAGCTCCAGATATAGTGGAGAGGGGTGTGGCCATCCAGGTTGCAGTCTTTACCACGCCCACTTCCACCGAATCACCAGCCATTGGTAGGTTCAGGCTGGGGTCCTTCCAGGTGCCATTTCTGTTGGGGTTTAGGTCCCCATCTCAATTTGATACTTATTCCTTTTATCGTCATGTAGACCACATTAAATATTCATGGTGAGGTTGGAGGACAAAGCTTAGGGTGATATTCTTCTTGAGGTTCATCCAAATGAGACTTTCTGGTATTTTTAGTGTTTGTGTAGAAATAGTTCTTGGTGCAGTTTTCCCATATAGAGATGTCAATTTTGGGTTTGTCGAACCATACTATGCTTTTTGCTATCTTTAGGGCTGGTATTTTCGGGCCCAATGTGGTCGCATTTGACTCACACTGGGACTTGGCCCTCTTTTCCTTTCACACGTCCTTTGTACAGTTCCACGCAGAGAGGCGATGGGTGTGGCAATTCTGGTCTCAACCCTCTCCACACCCACTTCCATTGATAGACCCCCCAACATGCAGGTTCAAGCTGGGGGCCTTGCAGCCCACAAAAAGGTTCGTCAGATGGGTCCTCACCTCTTCGGCGCTGTTCCTCCGCCTCCCACAGTCTCTGTCTGAACATTTCCCTGGATTTTCTTCCATATTGCACATAGTGTTCACCCCATTCTTCCAACGCTGTTACCGTACTGACAAGTGGGTGTCCTCTGTACGATACAGTCGTCCTGTAAGCCATTCGTACTGGGTATTCTTCCCAATCGTTGATGGGTGTGCAGACTCGATCACACAGCATTCGTAGGGGCAGCTCAGTGTTTTCAACCACTATTTTGTTTGGGTTAGTTTCCCGGTTGTAGATGCTTATTTTCATAGCTCGGCTTGTTGTCCAAACCTCCAACTCCCCTATGGAGATCTCGCAGAAATGTGTTTGATGTGGCTCTCTGTAATTATGGCCCCATCTGATTTTGAATTGCATTCCGAGTACTTTTAAATAGACAACATTGAAGATCCATGGTGTCCCCATTGGGCTGGGGTTGTATGGCATTCTCCATGAGTCTTTTGTTACTGCGTAGTCAGTGATACACCTATGAGACCCTTTAGTTAGGTCTTTGCTCCTGTAGAACATTATACATGAGCAGTAGTAGTTTTTAGTTCTGTTAAAGTTCAAGGTGTAGTCTTTTTTGGGACGGTCTAACTTTACCAGTTCTTTCCGTACAATTAGAGCTGGTTGATACGGTCCTGTCCTGGATCGTTGAATCAGCAAATTCCACACATAAGTGGGTGCCTCGTCCTCTGAGTCTGAGTCATTGTAAAGCGGGTCTCTGTCCCAGGACCAGCATGTTTCGATGATTTTTGCAGATTTTATATTATCTCTCCCTTTCCAGATATAATTTGGACACCTCACGATTTGATTTAATAATTCTCTACCTTTCCTTCTGCGATGAGATCCTTTGATGATTCTAGCGCCCCGTCGTTCAGTTTTTAGTTGTCCATTTCCTTGTTCATGTGCTTCCATTCCCTCAGAAATGTCTTGCTGGCCCAAGCGTTCAGCACACTTAGCTTTTTCTCTGTTTTACTTGGGTTGGGACTTTTCTGTGTCTTCTTTATTGTCTTTGATCAGCTGTATCGTAGCTCCCACCGAGTACACTCCTCTGTATGGTGCCACGACCATCCGTACCGAGACTTTAATCCACTGGGTGGAGTCAGGTCTTATGGGCGTGTCTACCCTTTGTGCCTCGTTTGCAGAGGTGTCAAGTAACGAAGTATAAATACTTCGTTACTTTACTTAAGTACAAATTTTAGTTATCTATACTTTAGTAAAGTAATTATTTTTCAGCCTACTTTATACTTCTACTTCTTACATTTTCACGCAATTACTGGTACTTTCTACTCCTTACTTTTTAAAAATAGCCTCGTTACTTTTCTTTCATTTTGCCGTTTTTTTTTTGTAGAATATAGATATTCACGCAGGACTTTCCAAAAATTGAACATAAATATCCGCATCAGCAGCCGTCGTCACTCACCAGTGTTGCCAGATTGGGCGGTTCACCGCGATTTTCCTTCTGACTTTTGCGGGTAAAGAGTGCTTTGGGTGGGTGGGACTCTATCTGGCAACACCGGTCACACGCGTGTGTCTTTACATCCGGGGCAGCGTCGGCAGCTCCGGGACCCTCCATCAATGTAGAAGCGTCTGCGGGACCGGGACCCTCCATCAGTAGTTGGGGCGTCTTCTATAGCAACTTCATCCGGCGAAGCCATGCTGTCCGTGACGCTGACTTGTTAGGGGCTCTGCTAGCGCTAGCATTAGCGTCTCGCGAGACAACGTTACCTCTCAACGAGAGATATCGCGGGAGTTTAATATCGCGAGATCTCGTACAACGAGATCTCGTTACATGCCTAAATTGAGGTAAGCTGAAAGTTTTTGTTTTTTTTATCAGTTGATTACTGACTTCTAGTGACCTAGTAACATACTAATGTTGTATAATAAATATAAACGTGAAAGACAACAAAACCAGGAGAACCCTTGACCAATTTGTTCTGCACCGGGCAACACCAGAGGCAGATATGGTATGTAAAAAAAAAAAAAAACTGCCATCTGGAAAAATATCCTTTGAGGAAGTGGAGAAGATCACTGAGTCTTCACCTGGTTGGCAGGTAAAAATTCAATAATTTCCAGTGTAGTGGTGAACCATGTTTAATTATTGATAGTTATAAACAAAAGTGTACAATTGACACGTACAAATAAATACATAATTGTGAATTTACTTTACACTATGCAAACATACAACCTTGTCCATCTTTAAAAAAACATCCTTTGTCCTCAGCATCCCATCTTCCACTGGGTTTGTGGAAAGGATTTTCTCTTTCATGAAAAGTAAGTGGACTGACGTGCAAAACAAATGTTCTACTGAACTAATTAGAAGTGAGCTCATTGTCAGTCTAAATTATGAAATGTCTTGCTCAGAGTTTTACTCTTTGGCACTGAAAAACAGAGCATTCCTTGCTGTAGCACGATCTCAGCAGAAAAACAAATGGAAAAAATAGGTTGACTCCATAATGTAACGTTCCACTGTTTAGACAAGAAAGTTAATTCTCAATAGTCCAGGTAATGGGTTCCACTGTTTAGTTTACAAGTTTTTTATTTTTACTACAAGTGGAAAGCCATGGCCTTTGAGGCACAATGTGTTTATGTTTACAGATTTACTACAAACTTTATTTGCACGTTGCACTAAATGCACTATTACAGAATGTTCGTATTGATTTTTTGTTATTTAATACTGTTTTAAGTTATTAAGCAGGACAGAGGTCTGTTTAAGAAAGATACATAATTCTGTTTTAAGTTATTAAGCAGGACAGAGGTCTGTTTAAGAAAGATACATAATTTTCAAAAGATATGTTTGTTTCTGGCAATTCTATTTGCACTAAAAATAAATGGTTAATTGTGTAATAATTTGTTTATACATATTTTTATAATTCAAAAACACGTATCCAAATGAATTCAGGTTGATTTCAAAGTGAGGAGGGGCAGGCAGGGTTTTTGTGTGTGTGTGTGGGGGGGGTTAAATGGGGTGACCAGCCCTGCCGAGAGGTGTCCCTTATTTATTTATCAAGGAGTTGGCAACCCTATTTTCAATGGGCATATATGCAGTTAAGACAGGTAGCTTAGTGCACCCCTAGTTTTTCAACATTAACAATATAATATAATCTAGTCTAAAAAAATGATTTTTGTGGGGGAGGTGGGGTTGTATACAATAGTATGTGTGGTGCAGCCTAAGCATTTGTCTTTGTTGTTGCTTTTTCTTACGCTACTTTTACTTTTATACTTTTAAGTAGTTTTGAAACCAGTACTTTTTTACTTTTACTTGAGTAAAAAGCTAGAGTTGATACTTCTACTTCTACAGAAGTAATTTTAAACCCCAGTATCTATACTTCTACTTGAGTAATGAATGTGAATACTTTTGACACCACTGCTCGTTTGACAATTTACACAGTACTTCACCATAGTCCCCTCCCACTTACAGGTACAATCTTCTGGGCCTCTTTAACTCAATTCCTATTATGTGAAGATCATTACTCTTGGTAAAACTGTGGTCCTATATTTCCCACAAATAAAAGCATCCATTACTTTTACGGGTTTTAGTTGCAACTCCCGTACATCTTTTCTTATCACCTCAGCTCTGAGGGGCTTATTTTTTCATCTCTTTTTGTTTCTTCGCCTCAAGTTTGAGGGGCTCACAGTTTCATTTTATTTTTTTCTTCGCCTCAGGTTTGAGGGGCTTAGTCTTTTTTCTTCACCTCAAGTTTTGAGGGGCTCAGTCTTTTTTCTTCACCTCAGGTTAGAGGGGCTTAACTTTTTTCTTCACCTCAGGTTAGAGGGGCTTAACTTTTCCTGGTCCTTCCCACCAAATGGGTAGGCCAGTAGGTTCCATGTTGACTTCACAGCTGTTTTGCAGCTTGTTCCACTTGATCTTTTTCATTCTACTGACAGATATCTTCTCTTGGCGTACTCCAAGGTCTTCAGAGCCCTACCTGCCCAAAGCTCTGAGGTTGTTGTCTTAAGATAACTCCCCCGCATATAGTGGCCATTCTACGATAGGGGAGCATGGTACTTGGTTCATTAGCCATAATCCGGTTTCTGGTTTGGAATTAGCTAGGAATTGGCTTCAGTTGCTCTATTTTTTTGGATTCCCTTCTTTGTTAACACAACCGTGTTATTGTCTTGATAGCAACACCGTTGCCTTCTTGTTTTTCTTACTGTTAACAAGTGCCACCTGTGACACCTGTTAGCTTGTTCATCCACTAGGTGCCCGTATCGTCCTGAGTTTGTATTGACCAAATACCACACAGTCATGCAGTACCTTGCGAATTTGCTTCATTGGAATCCAGAGCTCCTGACTCTCCAACTCCTCTTGTGTCTAGGTTTGTACGCCTGCATGACCTAGCCTTCTATGCACGCCACGCACAACCTCTAACACGTATCTTCTGTGGGACCCTCGGCCCGCCGGGGTTTGTTCCCACTCTCGATCGACAAAACGATTTTTCTCTATTGCACATAAGATCCACTTCTTCATTGCCCTGCCAGTAGTTTTCTTCTTTAGTGTGGGATTTTTGGCGCTCCACCTCCAACTTGTAGATTCAGCTTGATTTCAGCTATTTTCTTCCACAAATCATGGTGAGTCACCTCTTTTCCCTTAGCACTTTCAAATCTATTTTCTTCCCAATGGATAAATCCACTTTCAGGGCTTGTGCACAGTGATTACTGTTGGTCACCACTCGTGATGTTTTTATTTTTCTGTGAGTTAGTTCAAGCAATCCTTCTAGTACTGCCATAACTTCTCCAGTCAGAGCACTTCCTGGCACTCTCTCCATTCTATTGGGTGTATGGTTTTCGGACCTATATTTCCGCAGTTGTTTTAGAATCTAGCCACAGAGGCTGACTTAATGATTTGCTTCAACTTCTCTTTCCCAGCCGGGGAGAATTCGCTCTCATACACTCGTTGTTCTGTTACTTCGGGGATATTTTCAGGTTTTTGTACGGTCCTGTTTGCCAATTGAACCATATGGTGTCCGATTGTCTTTAGGTTTCTGCGGGTCATAGACACCTCTGCCCCAGAGCCTATCGGGTAAGGTTTTCCATCCACTTTGGCATAGATTTCAACCCCGTCCTAATAAGCGTTATCTAGGGTGACCCGCAACCTTTCGGCCATTATTTAGCTGGTCCCCCATCCCTTCTCAGTCGGAATTCATGAAGGGCCTTTCTTTCATCTGGGGTCATTTTAACATATTCTTTTGAGGGCACATAGTCGCCCCATCTTCGAGGTGTTGTGTTAGCTGCCTCGGCTTGAAATCTCCTTTGTTGTTGGTTTTGTTGTTGAGCCCTAGGGGCTGCTTTTGGCCGTGTTGGATTTTGTTTCATCCCGTTTTTTCTCTTTTCATCCCAACACTGTTTGTCTAGGTCACAAGACTTTACTGCTTGATCGATCTTGAGGACCAAGGTCTCACCAGGCATCCCAATGAAGGTCACTTCTCTCTTACTTCCCCTTACTACCACTCTCAGAGCCCCAACATCTTTTTCTGGAGGAACTGTTCCTCCGAGTCGATTCCAGACTGATGTGAGGGGTTGTCCTTGATCCATGCGTGCTTTTGCCTGTTGGATTTGAGAATCCTCCGTCGTGGCAGTAGATACCAGCTCAGGTTTTGTTTCAGTTGGAATGTTTATTTTGAACTGGTCCACCAGTCCTACTGGTGCCACACCAGTGGCCATTTTCTGTTTTTGTCGTTTCGAGTCGGTATGTTTTCAAAGCCTCCAGACTTTATGTCCCGGTACCTGGGATGAAAACAGACCTGCTGCTAACTTACTCTAAACTATGGTCAGTAGTCCTTAGTAAGCCCTCTTTACCCTACCACTACCCAGTGGTGTTCAGCTGGTAGCTAGTCCAACCGCGCTACAACTCCTCTACCCAGGAGAGTTGTGGTTTGGCGTGCACTTTTGTCTCGAGTTCTTGAGTTCTTGAGTTCTTTTTTCTTCAAAAACACGTTGGGACGTCACAACTCCTCCACCCAAGGAGAGTTGTGGTTTGGTGCTTGGTCAGTCCACTGACGCACGCCTTGGTGTCTTGAGTTCTTTATGCTTTAAGCACGTTGGTCGCCAGACGAGGTAATTCAACCAGACTGTTACTGTCTCCGATCTGCATGTCATATCCTGTTTCACTCCACCGAAAGTCTGACTTAGCAGAGTGGAGTCAGATCGTATCACACGGAGAAACATGCATTAACGACAGATTACCTCTTGTAGATAGTAATTGTTATCCGCCTGGTTAGCTTTGGAACCCAGGAAAATAAGGTTCCAGGATATTGTTTTACTCTTGTGGCTAAAAAAAACATTCAAAACCTCCAGTGATATTGTTGTTATCTTTGAACCAAGTTTTCCATTATTTAATATCAAGGTGAGTCAAAGGAAAAATCCAAATTTGTACGTTTTATGTTTCTTTAATTAATAGTTGCAGGGGGTAACAGCATAAGCACTTCTTACTACAGAAAAGATTTCATCAAGTTACATGACTTGCATTCAAAGAGTTAAAAGATTCAACAGCTCACCAAAGATGTCCACCACACGCTGGCTTTTGAGATATTTTCAGTCTTTAATTAAATTTGAGTTGTAATCCATTCAATAATTTGTATAATTTTCAAAAAGTTGGTTTGTTCCACAATTATCTGATTCTAATCAAAACTGTTTAATTCCATCCAGGTAATTTTGTTGTGTTCCAACTTGTGTTTTTATTTCCACCAGAAAGACTTGTTTCATAATCCCATCAGGAAATCTTGTTGTTTTTCTACAGAAAAACCTCCAGGTGATGCTGTTACACTCCAGTCAGAAGTCTGCACTCCAGCAAACTGGACAAATCTTTGTTTAATCCCACCGGGAAGGGCTTGTGTTTTTAATCCTTCAGGAAAAACTTGTTTTGTAATCATCCACTTTAGGAAAAACTTGTTTTGTAATCCCACCAGGGAAATCTTCAGGTAATCCTGTTATAATCCAGTCAGAAAAGTCTGCACTTCCAGCAGACTGAATAAGTCTTCGTTGTGATTCCACAGAAAAACCTCCAGGTACTTCTGTCGTGTTAAAAATCCCAGTTGTAATCCATCAAAACTGTTCCACAAGAATTAAAAAATCTGGTAATCCTTTTAGGCAAATCAATTATTCCTCAAAAGTGTTATATCCATTCAAAGATATTGTAATCCATTCAGTTGTTCTGCGATGCTGATGAACAAGGTTTTCAAAGCAGGCTGTGACAAGAAAGAACATCCTGTTCTCTCAGACTTTAAACAATCAGTCCTCCATGGCCAGGTCTCCGGGCTGATGTCTTCCTTCACATCAAGGGTTCAGAAAAATAGTATATTCCTTTAAATGATGTTTAATCCATCATTTTATTCTGTGGTGCTGACGAGAGACCTTCCGAAGCAGGCCGGAGACTAAAAATAGAACATTGTGTTCTTTTAGACTGTAAACTACTTTACGCTTGACCTTCGATGTACAAAACTTCCTCCAAACTCCCTTCAAGCTTCTGTGGTACTGATGAAAAGGCCTTCCTTAGCCGGCCGGAGCCCAAAAAGTACGTTGTGTACCCTTATCAAATACTGCAAAACCTCAGGCCTCAGAACACAGACCTGGAATCTTCCAAAATGTTGATACCGTGTACAAGACTCCCTCTAAATTTCTTTTAGACTGTAAACTACTTTACGCTTGACCTTCGATGTACAAAACTTCCTCCAAACTCCCTTCAAGCTTCTGTGGTACTGATGAAAAGGCCTTCCTTAGCCGGCCGGAGCCCAAAAAGTATGTTGTGTACCCTTATCAAATACTATGAAACCTCAGGCCTCAGAACACAGACCTGGAATCTTCCAAAATGTTGATACCGTGTACAAGACTCCCTCTAAATTCCTTTTATTCTGTTGCTGACAGAAAGGAAGAAATCCTTAATCCGGAGCCTAAAAATGGAACATAGTGTAGACTTCCGGTTTTGCACCTGATGGAGTAAGACGTGTCGGAGGGAGCTCCTGCAATCCTGCAAATTGTTCTTTTAAGAAAAGGTGCATTTGGGCATTTCATGTTGCCTGTCCTCTAAACTTTATAAGAGCTCTTTTATAAATCAAGATGCCTCCAAAATCTAAAAACACGATCAATTTGACGGCCGCAGCGGGGAGGTCTGCTCCCACGCTGTCATCACCGCCGCAGCTTGTGGAGACTTCACCGAGGGGCGCGGCTGCCAGGCGACAGCCAGAAGAAACTTCTTGGAACGTGTCGGAGTTTAAAGCTGAACTTCTCGGTGCACTCCGTGAAGAGATGGTGAGCATTTTTAAGACGGAGTTGGAGACGGCGCTGAATAATAATCTGTCCCAGATTAAGTCGGAGCTGCACAGCGTGAAGTCGGAGCTGAATGACAGCATTGTGGCTATTAAGTCGGAGGTGGATACATTAAAGGTGACTGTTGCAGGCATGGAGGGACCGCTGTCTTCATGCACTGATGATGTGATTTCACTCAAGAGTAATTTGGACAAGCTTTCGGTGCAGGTCCTCGCTCTTGATAATAAATGTGAGGAATTAGAGTCAAGATCTCGGCGGAATAATATTAGAATTATTGGATTTCCGGAGGAGCGTAACCCCATCAGCGCTAATATGATTTCCACCCTGCTTAAGGATGCGCTCGGCCTGGATAAGGAACCGGTGGTGGACCGGGCGCACCGATCTCTACAGTCCAGACCGAAGCCGGGTGAGCGGCCCCGCCCTATAATAGCTCGTTTACATTATTATACAGACTGCGCCGACATTCTACAGCGGGCCAGAGTCCAGCAGCGGGTAAAAGTGGGAGACGCCACAATCTCCATCTTCCCTGATTTTACTGCTCGGATTGCAAAAGCCCGTGCAGCTTTCAATGACGTCAGACATCAGCTCAGAGAGGTTCCGGACATACGGTTTGGGCTGCTGCATCCAGCTCGACTTTGCATTACTAAAGGAGGTGTCACGAGAGAGTTTACTTCACCTGTGGAGGCGGCTGCCTTCGTGAAAACACTGAAGACAAAATAAAACTGCCAGCACCACCTTAAAATTAAAACTATGGCTCGACTGTAAGTAAAAGTTTCAATCAGATTTTTCTTTATTTTAAAATGACTTTTGACAGTGGTGGCTGTATTGCTTATTTGAAATATTTTTGATCTTGTTTAGTTTAATATGAAGTGAGTGACGCTGTTCATATTGTTCAGTTTAGGAAAATTTTTGTTTAGGCTTTTTAGGTTGGTCTAAACTTTAGACCAACTGGAGACACAAGAGGATTTGGTGACATGTAATATACTTATTCTGTTATTAAATACACGATCGTTTATATTTGTTTGCAGGAGCTCCAACTGAGTTGGGGTGAATTGAGGTTGATGGTTGGGTTCAAAACCTTAAGTTTAGTCTTTAGGCTTATGACTCCTATTGGAGTTTGCACTGGTATTCCGTCGTTTGGGGATGGGATAATGGTAAGTGCTATCTGGGGGAGGGATGTGGTGTGTTGTGTGTGTGTGTGTTTTTATTTTTTATTTTTTATTCTTTACCTGGTACGTGGGGGCGGAGGCTGAATGTTTCATCAATATTAACGCATATTTTACATGGCTAATGCAAATAACTCAAATGTAAGATTTATTAGCTGGAATATTAGAGGTTTAGGGTGCGCTGTCAAGCGAAGTAAGGTGTTATCTCATTTAAAACGTTTGAAACCTGACATTGTTTTTCTACAGGAGACCCATATGAGAATTAAAGACCAGTCTAGACTTAAATGTTCATGGGTTGCAGAGGTACTCCACTCCAGTTTTAATTCAAAGTCTAGAGGGGTTGCTATTTTAATAGGTAAATCTGTACCATTCAAAATGTCTAAAGTCATTTCAGACAAAGATGGCAGATATCTGATAGTATTAGGTACTTTATTCCATGTATCCACCTTGCTAGTTAATGTATATGCTCCCAATTTTGACAATCCTGGTTTTATGAATAAGCTGTTTGAAATTTTGCCATCTTTGAATGACTCTGTTTTGATTTTTGGTGGGGATATGAACTGTACTATAGATCCTCTGTTAGACCGTTCTAAACCTGTTCTAACCCAATCATCAATGGCTAGAACCCTAAATAGTTTCATGTTAAATAATGGTTGTGTTGACCCCTGGAGATCTCATAATCCGAACAATAAGCAATATTCTTTTTATTCACCTGTTCATCAGACTTTTTCACGTATAGATTATTTTTTTATAGATGCTAAACTTATGCCTAAAGTATCAAATGCTACATATCACCCAATCATTATTTCGGATCATGCTCCTGTCTCTTTTGATCTTCAGATTGCACCTGGGCCTCGATATCCCTCTCAATGGCGATTTAACACCTCATTATTATTAGATGATAAATTTCACAAATTTATTACGGACGCAATAGAGGATTTTATTGCACTTAATGATTCTGATTCTGAACCAATTTCTAGGGCGCTCCTGTGGGATTCTTTGAAGGCATATTTACGTGGTCAGATAATTTCATATTCTGCGCATGTGAGGAAATTGAAGATGTCAAAGATTCAGAAGCTTGTATCTGAGTTGGAATTGGTTGATCAACAGCTTGCAGCTACTCCATCTGATAATCTTTCAAAGCGTCGTTTGGTCCTACAAACTGAGCTGGATCTTATTACAACTAATGAGGCGGAGCGCCTTATGCTTCATTCTCGTGCTAGGTATTATGAACATGGAGACAAGCCAAGCAGATTATTAGCTCATCAATTGCGCCGCCAAGCAGCTTCACGTTCAATATGTCGTATTACAGACGGCTCGGGGGTCCAGCAGGAGGACATGCAAACTATTAATTTGGTTTTTTCATCATTTTATGAGTCCCTGTATAAATCTGAACTTCCAACAGATCTGACTGATATGCATAAGTTCCTGGATGAGCTTCAGTTTCCTTCTTTACACCCAGAATTGATTGATCATCTAGAATCTGGTCTGACTATCCAGGAGTTAAAGCTTCAGTATGTAGCTTTTTTTATGAACATATTTCTTCACTCTGTCACTACCTCCTGACAGACTGATGTTAGCCAGGTAATCTCTGAAAAAAAAATTAAAAAAATATTGTCCCCTTGCTTCTCCAGGTGGTAAATAAGCATTTCTAAAAAGAAAAGGTGACCCGCCATTTTCCAGCCAATAAAAACAGAGTTTGTAACCAGCCAATAAAAACAGAGCTTGAATTTGAATCAGCCAATAAAAACAGCTTGAATTTGAAATTCAGCAGAGCCTCCCCCTCAGAGCCATGAGGGGGAGGGATCAGAATGCTTTGCCTGTTGAAAATTTTTCTAAGTTCTGCACTCTACAGAAAGTTACACATAGCACCTTTAATGCAACAACAGACAACAATCCCTAGAGCAGACAACAGATTGCATATACATGTGGCATGCAGACCACACCTGCAGACTGATGTTTGCTTCTTCCATACTCTTCTGAGTCAGACTGGAGATGGTGAAGTTCTGGCTGTGCTCCTCAAAGTTGAGCTTGCGAGTTGCTTTGGACTTGGTTCTAGACATTTACATAATAAAATAAATTTTAAAAAGAAATGGAAGCCAAAAAAAAAAAAGTGGTAATCTTGAAGATATACATGTGGCATAGTGAAAAAATATATAAACTTGCAACCTGCAACTTTCCTCCATGTTTGCTTTGATCTTGTCCACATAGATCTCTGTGTAGAGCAGAGCGGTGAAGTGTGCAGAGCAGGACTGAGCTGCTCGGGCCACCTCCAGGTAGTTCAGATCCAGCCAGAAGTTGGAGTCACACACTGTGCCACAGGAGTCCCTGCAAGCAAGACAGAACCCTTTCAGACAGGCTAAATACAAAATTTATTATCCATCCATCCATCCATCCATCCATCCATTCATCCATTATCTTTACCCGCTTCTTCCTTTTTGGTTCACGGGGTCACTGGTGCCCATACCCCGGGGTACTGACCTTTGACCCCCATGTGAACTCACTTTGTAAGAAGGTCCACCAGAGAACATGTTTTATTGGACGCTCTGTGGTTTTAATTCATTCATTCAACCTTTATTTAGTCAGGTAAATCTTAATTTAGATTTAGTCAGGTAAATCTTAATGTTGATTCGAATTTTATAAGAATGTTTTATTGAGTCTCTTTTAACGTTCACCTTCATCTGCTGGTTTATATTTTTAACATGTAAGAACAGGAACAAACTCTCGGGGATTGTCAGGATGTGCAGCAAACCTGCTGGTACAGCTCCACAGAACCTCACTGACCTAAACAAGGTGAGGTCAGTGAACAAGGCCAGGCTGATTCTGGCAGATCCTGATCACCACTCCATGTTGAGTTCAGGTTGCTTCCATCTGGATGCAGGTACCTGCTGCCCAGATGTAGAACAAACAGACTGAAAAACTCATTCATGCCTGTAGTGATCAGGCTTCTCAACGAACAATGATGATTTCATGTACTGTGATTTTAATGTCTCCATGTCTTGTCTAGTGTGGATGTTTTGTTTGCCTACTGACTGAAACAAATTGCCCCTTGGGGGTAATAAAGATTCTTGAACTTGAACTACACCCTGGACAGGTCTCCAGTCCATCACAGAGACATATAGAGACAAACAATCCTTCACTCTCTCACTCACATCTCGAGACAATTTAAAGTTACCAATCAGCCTAACACGCATGTTTTTTTTTTCCATTCAACCTTTATTTAGTTTTTGGTCTGTGGGAGGAAAATGGGAGTACCCGGAAAAAACCAATGCATGCACAGAGAGAACATGCAAACTCCACCTAGAATAGCCCCCCGGCCTCTTATACCCATTCATACAGCTCTCTATTAGAGCTCTACAAAGAATAATCTGTGATTTTAGATCACATTCATACACTGATGGGACACACATCAGAGGCAATGAGGGGTTCAGTGTCTTGCCCAGGGACACTTCAGCATGTGACTGCTGGTGGCATTGAACCACCAACTCTCCCACTGGAGGACAACTGCTTCAACCACTCAGCCACAGCTGCCCCCGAATCTTGTAGAATCAAGAGGAGGTGGAGAAGCTGCTGTCAGCACAAACATCATTAGCCCTCGACGTGGCACTAAAAGGCTTGGGACCATATATTCCAAGTTCATCCTGTTATGACAGCCGTTTTTAATCTTCTGCAACAATAATAGTCAAACGTGCTATTAGCCATCTTTTTTGTATATATATATTTTTTTGTTGTTGATTACCCCCCCCTCGCAGTGATTGCCGGACATGGTCACCGGCGACCCCTGTGACCCTAAATGGAAGAAGCGGGTAAAAGATAATGGATTGATGGATGGACGTTGATTACTTAAGATAGTCTCAAGAACTTGGACTGGACGTTTCATAATCTCTGGTAGGTTGTCAATCTTAAATTTGGAAACTAATGAGCTAAGGCACAGAAGAACACAGAAAATAATTTACATCACATACTTATCAGCTTCCAGTGGTCTCCTGTGGTGTCTCAGATAGTCTATAACAGCAAGCATGGTACGCAGAGAGGTCTTGTCGTACAAGCCTGGGCTGGCAGTGTTGGAATCTGTAAGAAATATTTCATGTTTGTCACAAAAACAGCAAAAATGAGCAGGGGGCAGCTATCAGTGCAGAAGGACATTCAACACTTGTTCTTCTCAAGGGCGGACGTCTCCTCTCGGTCTCCGCTTTGCTTTTGCTTTGTCTTGTCTGTGAAACTGTCTGAGAGCCTCTCTTCTACAAAATCTTCTGAATCATAACTATGGACTTCAATTTGGTCAGTTGGTCCCTCAACACAACTGATAACATTTCTTCAAAGAGAAGACAGGCTGTAGGCGAGCTGATTTGCCCTGTTGGCATGCACACAGCTGGATATCTCATCGACTTGGAAGACTTGATGATGTGTCTATCTCTGCTGTCATCTGTGGATCTTAAGGACGCATATTTAATTGGATTTATGATAACTGGTTCCTGCTTTTTGGATTTGGCTGGTTCCTGGTCTATCAACACACAAGGAAGACGTCGGCAGCAAATCTGGACCTGGTCAGGCTGCCTGCCTTACATGATGGCTTGGTTCATGTCTCGAGAAACCAGACTTTTGGCTGAATGGATTAGATCTCGGGGATTTTCTCAGGCACGTTCCATTGGTATGGTCATTTTAATTTGGACATTTTGGAAGCGAGTGGACCGACACAGACTGAAGGTAGATGTCATTAAAGTTCTCCCCCCATCTGCGTAATTGTCGGCGTCATTATGTGCTTGTGTGCGAGATTTTTTTCATTACCACATTTTTGACCTTCAAGCAGAGGTCAAAAATGTGTTAGGATTTTTTTTGTCTCCAAACCCTATGTGTCATTTTTCACCACTTTTATTGTCTGTCCAACAGATCTCACTTGTAAATGAGTCTTCGAGGCTCAATGTGACTTATCTGTTTAAATAAAGGTTGAAAGAAAGAAAAGGGTGTTGTGTTGCTTCTTGTCTGAACATACCAGAGTCGGAGTTGAGCGGTGTGGCAGATCGACTGGCGACCTGAGCATTTCTGGAGCAGAAGTTGAAAAAGTCCCGGATGTGGGAGGACAGCAGCTCCCTCCATGAACCACTGGGGTCTTCCAGAAGGATAGAGTGGATGATGAGCGGCAGTAGCCTCTGACAGCAGTCCACCATCACCTAGAGACAGGTGGAGGACATTAGGACATTTTGGGACTAAAGTTTACAAATTAAATCAAACCAAAGCAACATAAATGTGCTGTTATGAATTTAAAAAAAAGGTTAAAAACTAAACATCTGGACTTTTATTTAGTATCTGAAGACGTTTCGCTTCTCATCCAAAGAGCTTTCTCAATTCAAAGAACAGAGTGTGGGGTTCAAGTTATGAAGCTGAGGTGTTCTGTAAGCGAAAAACGAACCATGAAGTAGCGAGGGACTACTGTATATATTTTTGAAAGTAGAAATCTGAGACCTCCTCCTCTGTTTAAAGATGGTTTCTCTCTTTTTACATAGATGGCCTTCGTTTTTAACCTTTTTTTTATTTATTTACCGTGTCCTGGATGACGGAGAATCTTCCCCAGCACGTGCTGTTATGAACAGCTGAGAGTCCTGAGGGGGATATAAAGTCAACTCACCAGACACAGCGGTTGTGACAGCAGTAGTGCCTCACTCCTGACCCCCCCACTGTCCAGCAGGGCCGTGCACAGAGCCTTCAGCCAGGCTTGGTGCCCACCTGATTGGGGAATCCAAAACTCCTGGCTCTCCAGCTTCTTCTTGGCCTCTGAACTCTCCTCAGCTCTCACTGCAGCCACCTGGTTGATGATCACACAGATACACAAACCTAATTCCACGACAAACTGTACAAAGCAAAGGGACATGACTGACATCAAAACAACCCTAACCCACCTTCTTCTTGGCTGTTCTGAAAAGATTAAGATAAACCAGCAGGGGGTCTCTGTTATCTTTGTGCTGCGTCCAGAAGTTAACTCCAGACTGAGTGGCCAGGATGTTCTTCACACACAGAGCTGCGGCCTGCCTCACCTCGATACTAACAGACAAACACAACAATCTAAAAACACACACGTTTTTGCTACACAAACTTGTAACCACAGAGCTGTGTGTACCGCTGCTGTGTGAGCGCCTCGTTCATGCAGTGCAGGATGATGTAAACACACTGCGACTCCGTAGAGGTCAAAAGGGACACAGCTTTTTCATAGAGGAGATCTCTGCCGTGAAGGAGGGCAATGGTGGACAAGTCCACTGGACCCAGTTCTCCCAGACAGCTGCCTGCTGCCGCTGCAGAAAAAATAAAAAGGTTTGGTTCATTGAAAATCACAGAAGAATCAGATCTTATTACTTCTACTCATAAAAAGAGCTGTGTGAGAAATGAATTCCACTCCATAATTCAGCATCTTGTAAAAGCACTTTTAGCATGGTGGTGGAGGAACTTTGACCCACTCTTCTTCACAGCAATGGCCCAGTTTAAGTTCGAGACAGTTCTAGACTTTGACTGGACCATTGCTTTTGATTAGATTATTTTTGGATGATGATTAATGATTAATAAAAACATTGTCCTGATGCATCACAACATAAGTGGGGCTAAGCTTCGGTTGTTGGACAGACAGCCTCACCTTTGACCCTAGACCAGGGGTCTGCAACCTGTACGATCAAAACAGCAACTTCTGCCCCTTTCTTCACTACATTAAACGTGTCCGGAGCTGCAAAACCTGCTACAACTGGGATTCTCAACTGGTGGCCCACAGACCACTTTAGGTTTGTTAGAGGACACTTTTCTGGCCAGTATAACATTATAGTATGACATTATAAAACTAAAAATAATGATTTTTAACTTTGATTGATATTTTTACTTTTAAGACAAAATAAAAGATGAGATTCTTGTAAAGAAGGAAAAAATAATATAGTTTTTACCCAATTTCTACAAACTAAAACAATAAACTATGCGAGCCTATGTGATTTTTTTTTAAACTGTAGAAAAATTAAGTATCCTACGTTAAAGAAATAAAGCATAAAGTGAAAGTGAGTATTTTTTACTCCTCGTAATGTTTCTAGTATTCATATATTTGCTAAATTAATTACAGGAAAACTGTTAAAACTAGCCCTTTCTGTTGCTGTTATAACAACCAATAAAATTAGATTTTATTTAAGTTTTGATCAAAGCTTGAAAGAGCCACTTCAAAAGGGACCAAAGAGCCACATGTTGCTCCAGAGCCGCAGGTTGCAGACCCCTGGTTTAAACTCATTGACTGCAAGGTGTCCAAATCCAGGGAAGATTGGCAGCTGTCTTAAATATTTTACGCTCATTAACAATTTTTCTATCTGTAGAATGATACATTGTTTGTAAATGACCTTTGACCCTTTCCTTTGTAAATTCTATGGAAGGAATAAGGAAATATAGAGTGTTTTACACACAGTTTTTCAATTTAAGAAGAAGAAAGCGCTGTGTTGTCATCATTGTATGTTGCTATGATAAAATTTGTTCTCTGCATTTTGTATTTTACCCATCACACCTGAGGTACACCCAGGTGGAGCAGTGGGCAGCTATGTAAGCGCCCGGGGATCAGTCAGGGTTTTTTGCCCAAGGATACAACTAGTCCTGTCATGATAACAAGTTTTGCTGGGTGATTAATTGCCTTAGAAACGATTGTGATAAATGATAAAATTGTTTGAAATTTGACAATAATTAGTAATTATTGTCAAATTTAAGAAGAAAGGGTTAATTTATTTTGAGTGTAGTACCTTTTTTGACCACTGGATGGCAGTATAAGACCGTTTGAACCGAAGGATGGTTAGTGAGGGATCGAGCAACGTTGTCTCAAAAAACAAAATAAAAAATGGGAGGGAGGCACCTTGACGTGACATGGCCTGTCTCTCTTCGGTTCTCAAAATGGCGGACGCTCAGTGTGGTTTGAGCTCTTTAGCATAGCATTTGTCACACAAAGCTTTTAATAAAAAAATCAGTAAACAAGTTCTCAGCTTATTTTTGCAGAGAAAAACAACTTTTTACACGAAGGCACGGGTTTCAACCGTGAATTTTGGAGCTTCGACAAGTTTTTTCCCCGAGGTCGGCCTGTTAGCTCATAGCTTAGCTTCACAGCTTAGCTGCTTTTAACAGTCCAAAACGTTAAAACTGCTTTTAAAAAGAAAAGAGAAAGGGAGGGGTCAGTGAAGAGCACTGGAGCTGAGCTTTTTATCATCCAGTGTCTTCAGTAGAAAGAGACACAAAGAAACAATAAAGCCGATAAATGAAAATGAGGTCTATAATTTTCATTAATCATGCGATTAATTGATTTATTGTCTATTGCGACAGGCCTAACCACAACATGTGGGCATGGCAGGGAGTTGAACCTGTGACTTTCTGATCTCAAGTTGGCTTTCCTATCACTGCGCCACAGCCACTCATTGATTTGTTTAATTCAGGGGTCACCAACCTTTTTGAAACTGAGAGCTACTTCGTGGGTACGGAGTCACAAACGGCACCAGTTTCATGAACTCTTCAGAAATAACAAAGCGTAAATTGGAATTTTTTTACAATAAACATATTTTTAAGAACATGTTTTTAACATAGACATTTTAAAATGTATATAAATACAAAAAAAGAATAACAACTGAATAAAATGAAATTTTAAATGCAGCTTAGTAGTGAGTTGTGCTATTTTTAGAACAGGTCCGGGGGCACCTCAAATGGTCCTTGGGGGCACCCGGGTGCCTGCGGGCACCAAGTTGGTGACCCCTGGTTTAATTAATGATGATATGGTTGAAGCTTTACATTTTAATCATTTGAGAACCTGTTAATGACCAGATCATTTTTATTATGTCCTGAAACATTAAACCCTGAAATGAACTGAAAGAGGGTGGACATTTTTTAAACAACTCTAACACATTGTGTACCTAAAATGTCATTTCCTCCAGGATGACTGGCAGCTAGTTTGCAGAGCTGCAGCAGACTCAGGACCAGCTTCACCAGCACACTATCAGTGGGATTAGCTACAGAGGACAAAAAGAAAAATAAAGTCATTATATACAACAGGTTTTTATTCATGCAAAGTTTGTTTCTGTGGAATCACACCGTGACATTCTCTGAGCAGCTCTCGGATCTGCTCTTTGTTGTGATGCAGCTGTCTGGTCAGCTCCTTCAAGCCTTCAAGTCTGGTTAGAGGTAAGGAGTCACAGGATGACACAGACAGGAAGTGAGTTATCTCCTGTATAAGAAAAATAAAACGTTGATTAGAGTTGATAAGAATTGACATGCTTGCGTTTTGCTTGTTGCATTACCTGTCTCAATTTGAAGCTGCCACTGCTGTATTTGAGTTTGTGCTGCACTGAGCGCAGCTCTCTGAAGTCAGGAACATCAGGAAATGGCTCCAACCTGCTGATGGCTCCTTTTAACTTTTGTTGATTCTCGATTATAAGAAACTGCAGCAAACTCAGCACCTTTCAGCAAAAAGAACTCAACGTTCATTTCTTTTTTAAGTTGTTGTTGAAACGAACCAAAACATATCAGCTGGTGAAGATTCTCAGTCATGCAGGACATGGTAAATTCCCAAAACTTCAAGACAAAAACAACTGGACTTTATTTGTAACAGAAGCCATTTTGCATCTCATCCGAGAAGCATTCTCAATTCAAAGAGCAGAGAGTGTGAAGTTCAGGTTATAAAGCTCAGCTGCTTTTGAATACAGTCTTTCACCCTCCTTAGATGGCATTAATTTGGCCTGAGCTTTATAACCTGAACTCATCATAGCACAGAAACAGCATTAGTAAAAGTCACTAATGATATTCTCATGGCCTCAGACAATGGACTTGTGTCTATACTGGTCCTGTTGGACCTCAGTGCTGCTTTTGATACAGTTGATCACAAAATTTTACTACAGAGGCTTGAATATGATAATGAGATTACAGAAACAGCTCTACCGGTAAAATAGTTTAACTCATATCTATCTGATATATTCCATTTAAATATACATGCTCATACAGACTCATGTTCGTGCTGCTGTTTATAATGATGTTTTCCACTATATTAGGGCTTAGTGTATTACTAGTTGATGTTTTTCTTAGTTAGTTCTAGATGTTATTACTGTTTTTCTCTTGCATTTGTTGTTGGATGTAACTGGGACCCCGTGTACATAATCTCGTTTTCATCACATGTACCACATGCGGTGCAAATGACAATAAAGACTCTCTGACTCTGAAATAATGAATTTTCTTCATACACCGAAGTTAGTCATGGAGTTCCTCAGGACTCAGTGCTTGGACCAACACTCTTTACTTTATAAATGCTTCCATTAGGTAAAGTTATTAAACAGCATGGGATACATTTTCATTGTTATGCTGATGATACATAATTATATTTGTCCATGAAACTCAATGAATCCAACCAGTTACTTTGACTACAAGCATGTCTTAAAGACATTAAAAACCTGGATGACCTTCAATGTTCTGCTTTTGAATACAGTCTTTTGCCCTCCTTGGATGACATTAATCCAGCCTCCAGCTCCAATGTTAAAAATCTTGGTGTTGTTTTTGATCAGGACATGTCTTTTATCCCCCACATTAAAAACGTTACTAGAACTGCCTTCTTGCACCTGCGTAATGTCACTAAAATTAGAAATATCTTGTCTAAAATTGATGCATAAAAACTGGTTCATGCACTTGTCACGTCTAGACTAGACTATTGCAATGGTTTGTTATCTGGGTGTCCAAATATTTCTTTAAAAAGTATTCAGTTGATCCAAACTATTGCTGCCAGAGTCTTAACTGGAGTTAGTAAGAGAGATCATATCTCTCCAGTTTTAGCTTCTCTTCATCGCTCCCTGTCAAATCCAGAATTGAATTCAAAATCTTATGGTACTTCTAACCTAAAAAGCCCTCAACAACCTAGTTCCCTCTTATATTACAGATCTTATTGTTCCATATTTTCCTAACAGAGCACGTTGCTCTCTGACTGCAGGTTTACTTGTGGTTCCTAGAGTTTTCAAAAGTAGAATGGGAGGAAGATCTTCCAGTTATCAGGCTCCTCTCTTGTGGAACCAACTTCCAGTTTCTGTCTGTGAGGCTGACACATTGTCCAGTTTTAAGACTGGGATTAAGACTTTCCTTTATGATAAATCCTATAGTTAGGGTCGGCTTGGGTTTCCTGAGCTGTCCTTTAGTTATGCTGCTATAGGCTTAGACTGCTGGAGGACAAACTGACCACATTTTTTCACTCTGCTACTGTCTTTACTTACTCTGCTCAACCTGTTTTGTATTTGTATTTTTTTATATCATTGACATCATGTGTTATTTTTGTCTTTCAGGTACACATGGACCTATAGCTGGACCTGCCATTCTGTGCTCGTTTGTATCTCCTTCCTGTTCCTCTCAAACCCAGCTGGTCAAAGCAGATGGCCACTTGTCCTGAGCCTGGTTCTGCTGCAGGTTTCTTCCTGTTAAAAGGGAGTTTTTCCTTTCCACTGTTACCATTATACTTGCTCAGGATGGGAGACTGTGATCGAGTGAAGCTTCAACTTGTCTGCTGCTTCCTTAGATAGAGGACTTTACTAATGGGCTTTTCTATGTACCGGTATGTGAATGTTCCTGTACAGTGCCCTGATGGGGCTTTATTGTGATTTGGCACAATATAAATAAACTGAATTGAATTATTTGTGCAATAAAATCACTGAACATTGAATAAAGAACTTTCACTCACCTGTTGTGAGACAAACGACTGACTGATCACTTGAGTGGTAAGAGTTCCCACAATGACCTGCAGGTGGGGGTCAAGAGCGTCATCACAGAACTGAAGCGCCACCTGACACACAGAGGTGAGCAGATCGCAGCACAGAGAGAGGCTTCGGTTAGAAACCTCGTCACACTGAAGTGGCCTGGAAGAGGAACAGGAAACCGATGGGGTTTCTAGGTGAGATTTCAAAATAAAGCTATTATTTTCTAGTGTTCATTCACCGACCTGCTGTTGATGTGGTGAATGAGGGTGTAGATGATGTCTCTGAGGACGAAGGTCCAGGCTCCTCCCAGATCATCCTTCACCTCCTTGAGTAGCAGGCTGACAAACAGATGGTACATGAGGAGGATGCGGTGGCGTTCGTAACGGTTGGTCGTCTCCGCTGCCTTTTCGCACACCGCTAGTAGAATCCTCTGGATTGAAATCTTCAGTCCAGGAATAGAAAACATACCGGTAATGTGTAAGAGAAGCAAAGTATTGAAAAAAGAAAAACACAGGTTAAGCAGTACGTAAACGAGACACTGTACCGGGGTTTTTGACAGAATGGCTACCAGTGACTTGTGGTTGGCACTGTGACACTTGCTGAGGTAGTCCAGTGTGGCTTTGATGACATGTGAGCTGAAGTATGGTGGATTAGGTACAGGATCCAACTCTCTGCATGACATAAAAGACTTGGTTAAATAAAAATAAACAATAAGCTAGTAAAAGAGATTATTTTGTTAACATTACCCAATAAAGTGTTTCAGATCTCCGCTGTCTCCCTCTGCTCTGCCGTCTTCATAAAGCGTCATCAGCAGCTCCACTACAATGTCTGCCAGGTTACTGTGGATCAGGCTGTCAATTTGCTGCAAAACAAACGTTTCAAACATCAGCAGAAGTTGTTGTTTTCAATATTCATATACAGTAGTCCCTCGCTACTTCGCGGTTCGTTTATCGCAGACTTGCTCTATGGCGGTTTTTCAAAATAAGATTGGACATGACACACAAGTGGCTGATTGATGGATGAGACGCACAATCAGCATTACGTTTTTATTCAAAATAAATTGTTTTCAATTATTTAGCGCCTCCTGCACCTTTGTGCAGTCCACATTGCAGGATAAACTTCCTGCTGCAGCTAATCAGCTGTTCTTTGTGCAGAGCGGAGAAGTGGGCGTGGCCAAGAGCTCTTGCAGGTGGCAAAGAGCAGAGGAGGCAGGAGCTGAAATCATGACATTCTGTGCTCTGTTAGAGCATTTAGAGTAAGAAACATTGTTTAGAATATTGCAAGAGTCTGGCAAGGTTTTAAAACGCCTCAATATCTATACATATAAATAATATAATAAACTACTACTTACTACTTGTACTACTATTCCTATTTTGTGGTTTTTCACTTATCGCGGGGCTTCAAGGTACGGATCCCCTGCAATAAACGAGGGACTACTGTAAGAATGTTATTCTGATGGGAAGACCAAAGACTGAATTTAAATCATTTATATTCAACGTCCCCATCCAGTGTAGTTAGAAAAGCTAGAACACAGCCTTTCAAAACATTTGGATCTTTAAAAATGCATGTAGGGGTGGGAACCATGAAAACTGTAAGTCTTACAGAATACTGTACAATCATGAGCGAGTGATACACTATCAACACTCATAATCAAAAAAAGGTTTCACAAAAATCAAACTCTTTTGTTTAAGCAAACAAAAAGTAATCAAGAACATTGGACAAAACCTTATTTCACCTTCTCTTTTCAACCCAAAAATGCTTCTGCTGTGTTTGCTGTGCACAACCTGGTGGTCGAGGTAATGACAAAGCCACAAAGTCAAAGAGAAAGAAAAACATTTGGACTGCCCTTTAAGGACGAGTTACAGCTTTATTTTCCTTATTAATTGCCCTTCAAGCTGTCCATACACTTTACATCTCCATGAAAGAAGAGCTTTAACCCAAAGCAAACAGTCTTTACCTGTTTGCCCAAACAACTGGCGTCTTTCAGGAGGTCGTAGACCTTCTCTCTCTGCTGTGCAACCTGTGGATCCTGACCCGGCAAGACGAAGTACGGCAGGATGTTGACCATGATCTTAGGGAAACAGTCAGCCAGTAAGAGCTTCCAGTCCTTCTCAAGGTATCGGCCAATGGACTTCACCTGCTCAAAGTCATCCAGGAAGACCAAGTGGGGTATCAGAACCTGATAGGAAGACCTAAAAGGACGCAGTATGAGAATTTTATGTTTTTTCAAATCCTAAATAACTTTTTTTTTATATAGTTATGAGAAAATAATTTTGCATTTNTATATATATAGTGTGTATATATATATATATATATATATGTATATATGTATATATATATATATATATATATATATATATATATATATATATATATATGCTTATCTGAATATATATGTGTGTGTGAATAAATTGCATCTTTGGTTGTGTCTTGCTAAACATATATTAAAGTACAGTACACTATTGTATTCCACCAAAAAATATTTAAATATGCTAAACTATACGTTCCTATACATGCAGTTTTAATAGCTGTATGCCTAAAATTTAAATATGTGACAATAGCATTACTATTCAGCGTGTTATGATTGATTAAATGCGCTAATACCATATTGTGCCAGCCAAATATATAAGGCTGAGTGGAGCGGTGGACGCCTTCAAGATGGCCGCCTGAAATCTCGTCAGCTCCAATAGGCGAGAGCGGGCCATGCGGTATCTAGTGTTCTATATATGATATCTATGGCTACGTGTAATATTTCAATAAGGCATGCATTAATGACTGCCGTTACTGTCCACACATAGTCTGATAACGGTTGGCTTGGCTTTTATTTTCACAAAGAAACATACCATACCATACCATACCATTTTATTTATAAAGCACTTTTAAAGCACCTGAAACAAAACAGATACTTCTAATTAAAAGTTGTGAGGGTCAGAAATGGCAAATAGGCATTAGATAAATGGCTTTTCAATTATTTAAACCTTACCTGAGCAGCTCTGTCAGGGCCGGCCCAAGGCATAAGCGAACTAAGCGGCTGCTTGGGGCCCCAGGGTCACTAGGGGGCCCCCTAAGAGGAGCTAAGTTTTTATTTTATTTTTTATTATATGATTCTATTACACACAACTTCATCATAAAGTTCAGATTTTTATTTTCATAATGATGTATATGGTAAATGGAGCTTACTTATATAGCGCTTTCCAGCCCCCTTTGAGGAGCCCCAAAGCGTTTCACAGTACCAACCATCCACCCATTCATACACTGGTAGCGGTAGTCTGCCATGCAAGGCGCTGCCTGACCTACCGAGAGCAACTCTGGGTTAAATGTCTTGCACAGGGACACAACGAAGTATGCCGTGACCGGGGATCGAACCCGAGACCTTCTGGTCCTGAGCCGGCTGCCCTGCCTCTACACCATCTCGGCCCCGTATATACAGTAACATATATCATATACTGTATTTGTGTGTATGTATATTTGATTATGTAGAAATCGCTCTATACGTGCAGAAAGGAAAGAAAGAAATGCTTATCTGCACTAATTCTTCACAAGCTTGAAGAGTTAAATATCCCCTTTGAAGACTGTAGGGGACAATCCTATGAATTTATACCCTGTGGTGCCCACAGTTTAAATCTGGTGGTTTCAGATGCCGCTAAGGTGTCTTTGGATGCAACTTGTTTTTTTGAAAATGTGGAAAAATTGTACAAGCTCTTCTCAGGTTCCCCTCAAAGGTGGGCTATCCTTAAGAAGCGCTTGAACATCACGCTCAAGTCTTGGAGTGAAACATGACGGGAAAGCAGGATTAAAAGCATCAGACCATTACGGTACCAATCAGACATTTTTTAATGCTGTGGTAGACTGTACCATCCAGTCTTTGGAGGATCGCTTTCAGTCCCTGGGAGAGGTCAGAGGCATTTTTGGAGTGCTTCTGAACTTTGTCCAGCCTGACACACAGATGAAGAAGGACCAGTGTAAAATTCTTCAAGAAAAACTTACCTTTAGAGACCAGTCTGATATTGATGGGAGCGCACTGGTTACAGAGATGGAAAACCTTCCAGAACTCCCTGAAGCACAGATGACACCATTTGAACTTCTCACTTACCTCTCTCAAAATGAGATCTGTGAGTTGTACCCAAATCTGTGGATTGCTCTACGGATAGCCTGTACTCTCCCTGTTACAGTCGCATCTGCAGAGAGGAGCTTTTCCAAGCTCAAACTTATAAAGAACTATTTGAGATCTTCTATGGCACAAGAACGGATCAGTGCAGTGATTAATATTAACAACAAGGTTAGCGATCAGATTTCTTACAGTCATGTCATAAATTACTTTGCAACCAGAAAAGCGAGGAAGCACAGGTTTTAAGATGTGATAAAAAGTTGATAAAAAGTTATTTTTGGTTAAGCTTTTGCAAATCGTTGCATGCATTTATATAGTTTTAAGAACTAATTATTCAACTACATTAATTTTTTTAACAATTTCACGTGGTCTAAAGTGATCGTTCATTTACATTATTTAAGTATTTTTCTTGATTTTTATTTTATTTTATTTTGTCTGTTTTGCACAATTTAATTTATTTTTATCCATGTAAGTTATTTTTATCTGTTGATCTTGCACTATACAAATTATTTTGAACATTAGTGTTTCAGTTCTTTTGAACCAAAAATAACAAAATAGATGCCACTTTTGCACTAAAATACATTGCATACTGGTGGTTTTTTTTTTCTTTCTTTTTTTGCCTTTGTTGATTTTAGTACCACTGGATTGCATGTGTCAAACTCGTAACCAAGTATGTGTCCCTCTACATCTTAGAGGGACACATAAAGAGAAGTCAAAGATCACAGTTGTGAAGTTCAATATTACTTTATCAGTCAAATCAAATCTATTTCTATGTTTTTAATGCAATTTTACTTAATCAAACATAAAATATTAAATTTTTAGAATGTTTGATTTCACCAGTTTATTCATAGGCAGTTTTTTTCAATGCATTCTGCCATGTCTGGCCTTTTGAGAACATTCATGAACTTGATGTGGTCCAAAATTAAAATAAGTTTGACACCCCTGCAATACTGAAGATTACATATACAGTTTACATTAAAAAGGGCTGTCAGAGTTGCAATACATTTTATCAGGTGGGAGAATAATAAAACAATCTGACCGTTGATTGCAATAATTCACATTATTAGTAGAAACAGAGGGCCCCCATCCAAATTTTGCTTAGGGCCCCAAAGAGGCTTGGGCCGGCCCTGAGCTCTGTTCCCCGAGGGAAGAAAAAAAAAACACTGTGTAGCGGCAGCTCGTGGGTACAGCGAGACTGTACACAGACTGACTGGAGACAACCAGGTGGCCACTACGTAGAGTGGGTAATTACACCTAGTCACAACAGTCAACCACTGACAGGTTCAGAGGAACAGATACAGTAGTCACTGACACTGAGAGAGACTCAGAGATGGACACAGGTTCCACTACTGACACCCAGACTCCACGTACTTCAGGTAGAATCAGAAGGAAACCTAAATGCATGGAGGACTATGAATGTGCAGTGCAGTGCAGAGCAGTTAACTATTGACTATTGTTACAGAGCCACAGTTGGGCTACCACAGACTACAGAGAAGCTTTAGCATCACCAAAAAGTGATATGTGGACGAAGGCAATGAGAGAAGAAATGTCATTTAAAGAGAACAACACCTTTACACTAGTACCGTTACCAGAGGGTAGACAGACAGTGGGGGGAAGGTGGGTGTACGCTCTTAAGGGAGATGACAAAAACAATGAGACGTATAAAGCAAGGTATGTCGCAAAAGTACAATTGAGTACAATTAATGGACTAAGTTTTCCCTCGCCCGGACGCGGGTCACCGGGGCCCCACTCTGGAGCCAGGCCCGGAGGTGGGGCACGCTGGCGAGCGCCTGGTGGCCGGGCTTTTACCCATGGAGCTCGGCCGGGCACAGCCCGAAGAGGAGACGTGGGTCCCCCTTCCCATGGGCTCACCACCTGTGGGAGGGGCCAAAGGGGTCGGGTGCAATGTGAGATGGGTGGCGGCCGAGGGCGGGGACCCTGGCGGTCTGATCCTCGGCTACAGAAGCTGGCCATTGGGACATGGAATGTCACCTCTCTGGTGGGGAAGGAGCCTGAGCTAGTGTGTGAGGTTGAGAGGTTCCGACTAGAAATAGTCGGACTCACCTCAACGCATGGCTCTGGCTCTGGAACCAGTTTCCTTGAGAGGGGTTGGACACTCTTCCACTCTGGAGTTGCCCCTGGTGAGAGGCGCCGAGCAGGAGTGGGCATACTGGTTGCCCCCCATCTTGGTGCCTGTACGTTGGGGTTCACCCCGGTGAACGAGAGGGTAGCCTCCCTTCGCCTACGTGTGGGGGGACGGGCTCTGACTGTTGTTTGTGCCTATGCACCAAACGGCAGCTCAGACTACCCACCCTTTTTGGAGTCCTTGGAGGGGGTATTGGAGAGTGCGCCTCCTGGGGACTCCCTTGTTCTACTGGGGGACTTCAACGCTCACGTGGGCAATGACAGTGAGACCTGGAGGGGTGTGGTTGGGAGGAACGGCCCCCCTGATCTGAACCAGAGTGGTGTTCTGTTATTGGACTTCTGTGCTCGTCATGGATTGTCCATAACGAACACCATGTTTAAGCATAAGGGTGTCCATATGTGCTCTTGGCACCAGGACACCCTAGGTCGCAGTTCGATGATCGACTTTGTTGTCGTCTCATCTGATCTGCGGCCGCATGTCTTGGACACTCGGGTGAGGAGAGGGGCGGAGCTGTCTACTGACCACTACCTGGTGGTGAGTTGGCTCCGATGGTGGGGGAGGATGCCGGTCAGACCTGGCAGACCCAAACGTATCGTGAGGGTCTGCTGGGAACGTCTGGCAGAGTCTCCCGTAAGACGGAGCTTTAACTCCCACCTCCGGGAGAGCTTTGAACACGTTCCGAGGGAGGCGGGGGACATGGAGTCCGAGTGGGCCGTGTTCCGCGCCTCTATTGTCGAGGCAGCTTATCGGAGCTGTGGCCGCAAGGTTGTTGGTGCCTGTCGAGGTGGCAACCCTCGAACCCGGTGGTGGACACCGGCAGTGAGGGATGCTGTCAGGCTGAAGAAGGAGTCCTATTGGGCCTTTTTGGCTTGTGGGACCCCGGAAGCAGCTGATAGGTACCGGCAGTCCAAGCGGCATGCGGCTCGGGTGGTTGCTGAGGCAAAAACTCGGGCGTGGGAGGAGTTCGGAGAGGCCATGGAGAATGACTTCCGTACGGCTTCGAGGCGATTCTGGTCCACCATCCGGCGTCTCAGGGGGGGAAAGAGGTACGAGACCAACACCATTTATGGTGGAGGTGGCGTGCTGCTGACCTCAACTCGGGATGTTGTGAGTCGGTGGGCGGAATACTTCGAAGACCTCCTCAATCCTACTGGCACGTCTTCCACTGAGGAAGCAGAGCCTGGGGACTTTGGGTCGGGTTCTCCGATCTCTGGTGCTGAGGTCGCCGAGGTGGTTAAAAAGCTCCGCGGTGGCAAGGCTCCGGGGGTGGATGAGATTCGCCCGGAGTTCCTTAGGGCTCTGGATGTTGTAGGGTTGTGTTGGCTTACGCGACTCTGCAATATCGCGTGGACATCGGGGGCAGTTCCCTTGGATTGGCAGACTGGGGTGGTGGTTCCCCTATTTAAAAAGGGGGACCGTAGGGTGTGTTCCAACTATAGGGGGATCACACTCTTAAGCCTCCCTGGTAAGGTCTATTCAGGGGTTCTGGAGAGGAGGGTCCGTCGGATAGTCGAACCTCGGATTCAGGAGGAGCAGTGTGGTTTTCGTCCTGGTCGTGGAACACTGGACCAGCTCTACACCCTCAGCAGGGTCCTGGAGGGTGCGTGGGAGTTTGCCCAACCAGTTTACATGTGTTTTGTGGACTTGGAGAAGGCATTCGACCGCGTCCCTCGGGGGGTTCTGTGGGGGGTACTCCGGGAGTATGGGGTACCAGGCCCTTTGATAAGGGCTGTTAGGTCCCTGTACGACCGGTGTCAGAGCTTGGTCCGCATTGCCGGCAGTAAGTCAGGCTCGTTTCCGGTGAGAGTTGGACTCCGCCAAGGTTGCCCTTTGTCACCGATTCTGTTCATAACTTTTATGGACAGAATTTCTAGGCGCAGCCAAGGTGTTGAGAGGATCCGTTTTGGTGACCTTAGAATCGCTTCTCTGTTTTTTGCAGATGATGTGGTCCTACTGGCTTCATCAGTTCGTGATTTACAACTTTCACTGGAGCGGTTTGCAGCCGAGTGTGATGCGGCCGGGATGAGGATCAGTTCCTCCAAATCCGAGGCCATGGTCTTGAGCCGGAAAAGGGTAGCATGCCCTCTCCGGGTCGGGGAGGAGGTCCTGCCCCAAGTGGAGGAGTTTAAGTATCTCGGGATCTTGTTCACGAATGAGGGAAAACTGGAGCGTGAGATCGATAGGCGGATAGGTGCAGCGTCCGCAGTGAAGCGGGCGCTGTACCGGTCTGTCGTGGTGAAGAGAGAGCTGAGTCAAAAGGCAAAGCTCTCAATTTACCGATCGATCTACGTTCCCACCCTCATCTATGGTCATGAGCTTTGGGTTATGACCGAAAGAACAAGATCTCGGATACAAGCGGCTGAAATGAGTTTTCTCCGCAGGGTGGCTGGACTCTCCCTTAGAGATAGGGTGAGAAGCTCAGTCATCCGGGAGGGACTCGGAGTAGAGCCGCTGCTTCTCCACATCGAGAGGAGCCAGTTGAGGTGGCTCGGGCATCTGGTTAGGATGCCTCCTGGACGCCTCCCTGGTGAGGTGTTCCGGGCACGTCCCACCGGGAGGAGACCCAGAGGAAGACCCAGGACGCGCTGGAGGGACTATGTTTCTCGGCTGGCCTGGGAACGCCTTGGGATTCCCCCGGAGGAACTGCTCCAAGTGGCTGGGGAGAGGGAAGTCTGGGCCTCCCTACTTAGGCTGCTACCCCCGCGACCCGACCCCGGATAAGCGGAAGAAGATGGATGGATGGATGGATGTCGCAAAAGGATATAGCCAGGTAGAAGGACTTGACTATTCAGAGACATTCTCTCCAACTGCAAACCTGACGTCATTACGTGTGTTGATGCAATTAGCTGCACAACACGACTCGACACTGAATCAGATGGACGTTAAGGCCGCATATCTACATGCACCCATTGACCATGAGATCTACATGGATCAACCAGAAGGTTTCCAGGTGAAATCAAAGAGGGGTGAACAACTTGTGTGTAAGCTAAACAAGTCTATTTATGGATTAAAACAATCTAGGAGGAACTGGAACATGATGCTTCATGAGTTCCTGATGATGAATAAATGTGACCAGAGTCAAGCTGATCATTGTATCTACACGAGGTTTTCTGAAGAAGAAAAAGTGATTCTGTTAGTGTCGGTCGATGATTGTGTCTGCGAGTAACGAGACCTGCATGAGAGAGGTCAAAGAGAAACTGATGAGTAAGTTTAAAATGAAAGATCTTGGTCACATTACACAATTTATTGGGATTGATTTCACACAAAGTGAAGGTTCAATAAAAAAGAACCAGTCCAGATATATAGAGAAAATATTGGAAAGGTTCGGTATGGCTGAGTGTAAACCCAGAGCCACCCCGAGTGAAATCAAATGGGATTTAGTTCCAGAGGGGGAACAAACTGACCAAAGAAAATACAGAGAAATGCTCGGCAGCCTCATCTACATCATTGTACTAGGCCTGATATCAGCTGGATTGGAAGCAGACTGTCACAACATATGTCTGATCTCAGAGAAAAACATATGATTGCTGTGAAAGCATGTGTACAGGTATTTACAGTACAAGGAACAAAAGACTATGAGATGTGTTATAAGAAGTGTAACACTAAACTAGAGCTGATAGGATATTCAGATGCTGATGCCGATTGGGCCAACGACGTGATGGACAGAAAGAGCACAACTACTGCTTTAGTCTGAATGCAAAAGGAGCTATCGTTTCATGGAGAACGAAGAAGCAGCAAACAGTTGCGTTATCAACGTGTGAAGCTAATATGTAGCACTGGCTGCTACAGTACAGGAAGCGCTCTATCTGTCACAACTTCTGAAAGACTTGAATAACAGTTCAGAGAAAGCTGTTAAAGTGTTTGAGGATAACCAAGGAACGATACGCCTTGCAAAGAATCCTGTAAATCGCCAGAGGAGCAACACGTGGACATTAAGTATCACTTTATCAGAGAAAGTGTGTTACAGGATCAAGTTGTCTTGGTGTACTGTCCTACTGACAAGATGGCCGCAGATGTGTTCACAAAATCTGCTACGAGAGCAAAGTTACAGAAATTTGGTTCTTACATGTTTGGACTTTAAAAAGGTCAATTCACAGAGTGTGAGTGTCACCATAGAGTGGGGGTGTTGAATATACGATAAGTGACACTACTGTATTTGTGTGTGGGCAGTATTTTGTGTGGCGGAGGGCTACGCCTTTGTATAAAGAACAATAAAGGCGGAGCAATCTCTCTCTTCCCCGCTAGACGTCCAGAGCGTGTGGACGTGCGTTAGTGAGCAGCAGAGGGTTCCGCACGAACCGAGTTTATGTCTCCTGTCTTTACTAATGTTCAGCTGTGAGTAAAGATGTACTCTAGAAAAGGGCGATGACGAGGGTGCTGATGGCGTTCACGTAAGTGAAGTGGGGCAGCTTCATGCAGGCGGACCAACCGGTCCGACAGCGACTTTGCTAACACTATCAGCAACGTTTTCACAGCACACTCGCTGTGAAATCGGACCTTGAGCTTTAAAGCTCCACTTTAATGAAATTCCTTCGAGGAATATTTTATCTTGAAAAGCCAAAACCGGAACTAGTAGTCGCTACCTCGGTGAGGTGGATGCAGACTTGATCGAGCCGCTGTAAGATGGACGCTGGGAGCCTTAAACCGTAGCAGGACGGACGGTCCGTGCACGTAAGGCTGGGACTATTTTACTGGAGCAGAGACCGAGAATCTTGGCACAGGTAAAACGTCGATGTTCATTAGCGGGACCGGAGTCGAGCGGAAACCACGAGGAGCTGCCATGTTTCTGGTTATAAACACTCAAAGATAAATCACTCCCTCATCTTTCCCTCCATCCTCCTCCTAAACTTTCTCTTACTTATTCTTGGCAGAACTTTAAGAAATATTTGCTTACAGATATAACGTAATACGTCATCTCATTACTTGTGTCTGTTGTTCCAAAATTGAATATGTCAACAGTTAGTCTATAATCAGAACCAATCCGTTATACACGTTTGATGTAATTTTATGATTCTGTTATTAAATGATTCTACCTTTGGTAGGTCAAATATAATAACGTTTCCTGTCAATTACAATTTATTTGTTTAAATCCTGAAAAAAGAGGGAACTCATGAATATTTGTGATAAGTTTGTCGGGTAAAACCTGCTCATTCTTTCATTTGGAGTACCGTACAGTCGTACGCAGTAAATCTGACCAGTACATATATCCTTACATAATGAAACATTTATCAACCAGTTCAAAAAGAATTCTGTCAGTTTCTTTATTTCATTTTATTTGTGTCCAAGATACAACCGCGAATAATGCCGTGTTTAAAACTTTTTTTGTGTGTGCACATGTATAATTCCATGAGATAAATTATTTTTAAAAAGCACATATTTCCAGCATTTTCAAGTATCGTTACATCCGTTTTATTTACCGTATGCTGTTAAATACTGATCTGCAAAGGACAGGAGACCATTGATCCTCAGAAACAAACTAAAAGCCTCAAACGTGTCTTCAGAAAACAAGAATGTACCGCTAGTTGTTGGAGAGACACTTTTCCCTTTCACTCCATAAACATTTGAACTAACAGAAAAAAGAAATTAAAGAGCACCTTTCCTAAATCCGTTCTTCAGAAACAGATTAAAAGATTCATCCAGAGTCTGAAGCTGCCTCACTCTTTGGAGGTAAAAGCTGAAGTTTAGCTTCATTTTGGGATAAAAAAAAGATTCAGTTTGTTCGATTTAAAAACTAAAAATCCTTCGGCTGCTTCTGCTGGGACAGTTTTCCACTCAGGTTTTCAGTTTCTGAAAGGATTCGGTTTTATTCTCACCCAGCAGGTGGAGTCAGGAAACGAGTGGATATTTAAGGAGGTCCCTCGCAGACGTGCAGCCCTCGGTGGACGTGTGATCATCAAACACAAAACTTTCTGAGGCTAATCTCAGGAAACAAGAACAAAGACACGTTGGTTGATTTGGCTCTTCAGTTTAAAGCAAACTAAATATGAGAATCTTAAACGTGGACGAACGTCACTCGGTTCAGACCAGACTAAGAACTGACTTACTGTAACGTTTGTCATCGGTTGAAGGCACCGACATCACACAAGGCAGAAAGAAACATTCCAAAATAAAAAGGCTAAAACACACAGAGACGTTCAGGCACAGCCAAAGCGACACTAGAATAAATACAAACAGCATGTGCTTCGGTAAAATCCCAACAAAAGACACAAAATGTCTCCCAAGTCGATAAAAGTGTCTTAAAGTGCAGAACCACCCCCCGCCTGTGGGGGCAGGCTACCAGAACTGAGTCCATGTTTCAGGAGACAAGCTCGCGCAAGTTTGAAAAAAGGTTTCTAAGTTCTGTCGTTGAAGAAGAAGAAGTCATCACCGCCGCTGGGACCGTCAAGTTATTCTCAGTTTCAGAGTGACAAATCTTCTTCTTTTTTTTTTAAAGTAACTTACCTCAAAATTAACTTTTTTTATCTGATAATAATAATAATAATTTGTCACATTTGTCATCTGTGTATGTTCCCATACTTGACAGACGAAATTGGTCTTCTGCATTTAACCCAACCACCACCAGGTGGTGCAGTGAGCAGCGTAGTCGCGCACGTGGAGCTGGGAAAATAGATGTGCACTCATAAACTCCCTAGAATGTGTGTAAAATGTTGTATAGCACTATGTCTGTTAATTTTCATGTTTTTGTGCTTGTTTGTTAAAATCGGCAATATTTGGTCTAAAAACATGATTTTACTAATCCTATGGGTTGAACTGTGGTATTGCAGCTTAATTTTCTTATTGGTCAAGGACTGTTCACTCTGACGTCACAAAAGTGGTTCAAGCAGAGCCAATCCCCTGCAGAGATGGAAGGTCCTCGCTGCAGTTCATACCTTATATGGAAGTGGAACATTGCACTCCGGAAAAGAACTGCAACAATGCATATTTCAGTTTTTGGAATGGCACTAGTTATTTGTATATTTTAACTTATTTATTTTAAGAATGCTTCTCACTTCATCAAAATCTATTAATTAAACTGCAGCGTTCTAAAACTATTTGGTTGTATTTGTTTTCTTATTGTGCGATGGACGAGTGATGCATGAATGCCAAGATGGGGCAGAGGTGGAGGAGCAGGTTTGGGATCCGGAAGACCCAGGTTCGATCCCCGGTCACGGAATACCTTGTAGTATTATTTTCATTTTTTTAAGCCTTTTGTTTTGGATAGATCGGGTGCACAGATAAATACATCTACATAATGATTCTTTGTTGTTGCTTGTTTTAAGTTGTTTGCTAGAGTTTTAGTTTGTTTTAGTTTGTTGCTAGAGAGGGCGTGAACGCAGCATAACCCCCAACTCCTCCCCTCCTTGTCTCTCGACACGCCCATTTTGATGCATTTTTTTGAATCTGGTATGGGGGCGGAGCTATCTTTTGACAGTGAGGTAAGTTACTCTTTAAACATGCAATTCTTGGCAAAGTTTGGTCCAAACTTTTCCAGAAATTCAAGCTAATGCACCGTTCACTGATTCCAAGGAAAAAAAATCAGCGTCCAGTTTGTCTCGAACCGTCTCAGCCCAGCGACTCCGCCCGAAACCCCCAGCAGTCCACGTTAAAAACTCTCTGCTGCGTTAGCGCCTCGAGCTTTTAATGAGGAAAACACTTGAACTCGTTCCCAAGCGGACATTTTGCCAACGAGTGGTGCGGGCGGGGCACAGTCCCACCTCTTTGTGCCTCTGAAACTAAAAGCTGCAAAACATTTTATATCCTTCGTTTTAAACTTCTAACTTGTGCTGGAGTCGGAACAGAAAATGCGGCGTTGACAACAACAAACAGAAAAACGAGCTAAACTCGGCCCAGCGACACGTTTTCGTCTCGACGTGTTAAAAGTGGACGTCTCCACCACCTACTGGTGGGTTTAAGTATTACACCGATTTGTTAAAATTGTTTGGCTGCATTAAAAAAAACTCCGTGTTCAATTAAAAAATATCTCGTAGAGTTCAGAGGGTCCAAAGGAGTCATCTGGCTGAGACTGATGGAAACTGTCCGATTCTAGAAAATCCAGTCCTGTTTGTCCAAAACCAGCAGATCACTTTGTCGCTCACCTGAACAGCGTTATGATATAATCTGCAGGAGAACACCTTGGACCAGTTCTTTAACCTTTGTCTGGTCAGATTTTACACCTGGACGTTCTGTCAGAAAGGAGCTCCTGTGCAGGGCTCAAAGAACAGGTCTGGACCTCTGAAACCTTCACAAACTGAAGCGAGAAGCGCTCGAGACGTCCCCAGACGTCCCCAACAACGCTGAGACAATCTGAGTCAGGACACTGAGGACCCTCGAAACTATTTGGAGACACTTTGGAGACTGAGGAACGTCACCGAGTCACGGCGAGCTCCTGGTTCGGCCAACAGTTTTGTTCTCCACGCGTCGTCGTTTTATTTGCTGGCTCTGCTCTCGAGTGCTGGTGGCGACGCAGCTGTCATTAAAACAGACGTGAAACCTCAAAGAAGCAGATCTTTGTTCCGTCGGGACCTTTTCGCTCCGCTTCAGAAACGAAGACGTCAGAACCCGAACACCAAGCTGGAGGAGCAGCAGGCGGCGTCACAGTGGCTACGTCCAGGTCCTTCAAGTGGTCTGGACCCTGGTGCACCACGGACGCCCAACACTTTGACTAAGTGAAATAATTTGTGTGAAACCTTGATTTTTTTTGGTAGATTCCCGTCAGCGTTGTCGATAAAATCCTTCTGTGGCTGGAAATGAAAACTAAGATAAGAAAAGAATTGCTAGTTGCATCAACCGTTGACAGGATTTAAAAACCTCATGTGTCCGCCGCCTCCGAGGACAAACCAGAGTCGAGTCCCACGCTCAGGACGAGCTCAGATAGAAGGAATAAAAGTCATCAGACTGTCTAAACACGACCCCCGCTCCCCCCGACAGGCTGCTGAGTCCATCATGACGCGGGGGACAGGGAGACGTGAGCCGACGGGGTGGGGACGGTGGTGGCGAGGTTATAGGTGGAGTTTGGCGAGGACGCCGGCGACGCCAGGGGGCTGTAGACGGGCTGGGCGGACATGGATGAAGGGGACTGCGGCGCCGCGGCTGTCGGGGAGTCCGAGCTGACCTCGTCCCCTTCTTCAGAGTCCCACACCTCGCTCTGCAGGTAGTCGGCGAACAGCGCCTTGGCCCTCTGCAGGACTCGGCTGAGGTTGTGGCGCCGAACGAGGCGGTCGAAGTGCATGGCGACCTCGTTGTAGTCCAGGCCGTTCTTGATGATGTGGTCCCGGTGCTCCAGCAGGATGGACAGGCACAGGAACAGCATGAAGGGGTTGCCTTTACCAAACTCCTCCGGCGGCGGTAAGGAGCACGGCTTGATGCTGGCGTCCAGCGAGGCGGCTCGGGCGCCGACCAGGGATTTGATGCTGAGCGAGGACTGGCTGTGAGCCGACGACCGGCCGAAGGACAGAACGGGCGAAGACAGCAGGGAACCGCTCGGGACGCAAGACGGAGAAGTTGCGGACATCTTCACAGACGCCGTGGGAGACCTGGTCCCCGTGGCGCTCGGCGCCGGGGTTGGAGAGGTCACGACCTTTGGGGCAGTTCTTGATAAGGCCTCGCGTTCGCCGTTTGTGGACGGGGACTTTGGAGGAGAGTCTGGAGACGCTCCGGGCCAGTTGGAGTTTGAAAGTGAAGTGGGAGAACTGGAGGAACCGGTTTTCCAGGCTGGCGGGCCACCAGGGAGGAGCGAGCGCGACGACACCGGAGACGAGCCGCTGTCACCGTTTTTAATGAGCGGCGTTTGTTCTCCCGGGTCGTCCTCGCTGTCCAGCGTGGACTGGCGCCTCGAGCCATTTGGACGTCTGTCGGCGCCCTCCACGTCAAAGCCGTCTTCACTCCGGGCTGTGTAGTATTTAAACTCTCCAAAACTGGTTTGTCGTTGACAGCACCGCCGAGCCAACTTCTCCGTCGCCTCTGGAGCGTGGTCGCAGTCGACGCCGCCCTGTCCACGTCCAGAACCCACGTCCTGGTGGCGTTTCTCGTCAGGGATGAAGCTCCTGCTCAGATCAGGTTCCTCTCTCGACGGTCTCAGCATATGTCGCCTCCGCTGCGTCTCTTCTTGCACCTCGTCGTCTTCGAGGCCGTTCTCGACCTCCCCGTCTCTGCACGACGGCGCTTCGTCCGGCGGCGGCCCCAGAAGCTCCACTTCGGTTTCCGGAGGATCGGGGGGCAGCGAGCTCCAGGTGACCTCCAGCATCCTCAGAGCGTCGTCGAACGCAAACTCTCTCTTGAGCTCCAGCAGGAGCCAGCGGTAGCAGAAGAAGAGGTCGTCGGCTCCCCGGGACACCAGGTAGGCGTAGAACTCCGGGTCCGAGTACTGCAGCAGCAGCTTCAGGTGCTGGAACTTCACGGACATGAGCTGCCCGTCCTGCCGGAAGTTTCCCTCCAGCCGCTTCATGACGCCACAGAAACAAATGAAGGCGTGCGCCTCGTTGTCCATAACCGCCAGTATCGGCGAGGCGATGTCGCTCATCCCCTGACAGTAAGAAATCTGAAAAACGACAAAGACAAACAGGAAGTTGAAAAACAGGGGGGCAGGAAAAAAATAGATTTTTTAAAAAGAATCTAGATTCTTAGTCCTGGCGATTCAGAATTGATTCTAAAAGCCCCAAAATCGATATATATATATTTTTACATTAAAACCCAAAACCCACAGTGAGTCGGTGGGCGGAATACTTCGAAGACCTCCTCAATCCTACTGGCACGTCTTCCACTGAGGAAGCGGAGCCTGGGGACTTTGGGTCGGGTTCTCCGATCTCTGGTGCTGAGGTCACCGAGGTGGTTAAAAAGCTCCGCGGTGGCAAGGCTCCGGGGGTGGATGAGATTCGCCCGGAGTTCCTTAGGGCTCTGGATGTTGTAGGGTTGTGTTGGCTTACGCGACTCTGCAATATCGCGTGGACATCGGGGGCAGTTCCCTTGGATTGGCAGACTGGGGTGGTGGTTCCCCTATTCAAAAAGGGGGACCGTAGGGTGTGTTCCAACTATAGGGGGATCACACTCTTAAGCCTCCCTGGTAAGGTCTATTCAGGGGTTCTGGAGAGGAGGGTCCGTCGGATAGTCGAACCTCGGATTCAGGAGGAGCAGTGTGGTTTTCGTCCTGGTCGTGGAACACTGGACCAGCTCTACACCCTCAGCAGGGTCCTGGAGGGTGCGTGGGAGTTTGCCCAACCAGTTTACATGTGTTTTGTGGACTTGGAGAAGGCATTCGACCGCGTCCCTCGGGGGGTTCTGTGGGGGGTACTCCGGGAGTATGGGGTACCAGGCCCTTTGATAAGGGCTGTTAGGTCCCTGTACGACCGGTGTCAGAGCTTGGTCCGCATTGCCGGCAGTAAGTCAGGCTCGTTTCCGGTGAGAGTTGGACTCCGCCAAGGTTGCCCTTTGTCACCGATTCTGTTCATAACTTTTATGGACAGAATTTCTAGGCGCAGCCAAGGTGTTGAGAGGATCCGTTTTGGTGACCTTAGAATCGCTTCTCTGTTTTTTGCAGATGATGTGGTCCTACTGGCTTCATCAGTTCGTGATTTACAACTTTCACTGGAGCGGTTTGCAGCCGAGTGTGATGCGGCCGGGATGAGGATCAGTTCCTCCAAATCCGAGGCCATGGTCTTGAGCCGGAAAAGGGTAGCATGCCCTCTCCGGGTCGGGGAGGAGGTCCTGCCCCAAGTGGAGGAGTTTAAGTATCTCGGGATCTTGTTCACGAATGAGGGAAAACTGGAGCGTGAGATCGATAGGCGGATAGGTGCAGCGTCCGCAGTGAAGCGGGCGCTGTACCGGTCTGTCGTGGTGAAGAGAGAGCTGAGTCAAAAGGCAAAGCTCTCAATTTACCGATCGATCTACGTTCCCACCCTCATCTATGGTCATGAGCTTTGGGTTATGACCGAAAGAACAAGATCTCGGATACAAGCGGCTGAAATGAGTTTTCTCCGCAGGGTGGCTGGACTCTCCCTTAGAGATAGGGTGAGAAGCTCAGTCATCCGGGAGGGACTCGGAGTAGAGCCGCTGCTTCTCCACATCGAGAGGAGCCAGTTGAGGTGGCTCGGGCATCTGGTTAGGATGCCTCCTGGACGCCTCCCTGGTGAGGTGTTCCGGGCATGTCCCACCGGGAGGAGACCCAGAGGAAGACCCAGGACGCGCTGGAGGGACTATGTTTCTCGGCTGGCCTGGGAACGCCTTGGGATTCCCCCGGAGGAACTGCTCCAAGTGGCTGGGGAGAGGGAAGTCTGGGCCTCCCTACTTAGGCTGCTACCCCCGCGACCCGACCCCGGATAAGCGGAAGAAGATGGATGGATGGATGGATGGATAAAACCCAAAACATGAAGAAAATAAAACCATATCTCATAGTATATGAAAGAAAACGTAAAATGAAAAGTGGCAGGAAGAAGAAGAAATCTTATTTTATCTGCTCCTTTTTTCAAAAACAAAACAAGTTCAAACAATAATCTTCTATAAGTAACAGCAAAAAGAGTAACTTTTCACAATCTACAAATATCTAGAACATTAAACACTTAACTAAAAGTTTTAGTATTTTGTTAACAATTTAGTTTTGATCTTTTTTTTTAAACATAATCACAGAGTTTACATTTTTATCATCATTTCCCAAACCATTCCACAATTCAACTCCCTGTATTGAAATAAACCGTTCCTTCAAACTAGTCTTGGCTTTGCAAAAATGTCAGTTCCCTTAAGACTGTAGCAGCTTTCTCTCTTAACAAAATACATTTGAACATTTGAAGGTAGTGTATTTTTATGAGCCCTATACATTACTAACAAAATATTATAGTCCACCAAATCATAAAACTTCAGTACTTTGAGTTGTTTAAATAATTTTAATGCATTCCTGTATTATTTGTTCCTATTTTTGGTATAAATATCAAACGATGCAAAAAAAATTGATACAATAAGGAACCTAAAATTATTGTTTTAAATAAATGTTCTATTTGTTTACATTGTTGTTTAATGTTTTCAGCTTGTCAGTTACAAAACTGAAACTAAATTTATGACCATTTTAATAGAAAAATCGTTTCTGAATCAAAAATCGTTT
>JBBPBX010015368.1:12800-36994 GCA_038048925.1 Garcialebias charrua | reverse complement strand
TGTGTGTGTGTTGAGTTGCCCAACTCCCTGGTGTTTTTCTTGTGCCCTCTGTCCTGTTTCTCCCTTCCCTTCTGAGTTAGAATGATTTTTGGGCATATGGGGCCAGCCTTTGAGAGGGGGTACTGTTAGGATCTGTGTTCCCTAGTGTTTTTCCCCCACGTGGTCATCTTCAGCTCCTTCCACTCCCACCTTTTCCTCATTGTATTTTCCCCATGTGTTTGTCATTATCTTTTAGTGTCTGTAAAAAGTCAGCATCTCTGTGTTCCTCCTTGTTTGTGCATTACACTGTAAATGCAAACATGGTATTTAATTAAAAATAGTAAATTGACTTAAATTAGTTTTCATCAAATAGTGATTAAGACTCACTTTTAGTAAGTTACTTGTAATTTGTGGTCAAAAAATCTCAGTAGCTCAGTTAACTTGAGCTCGTTTCATTTAGAAAAAGTAAGTTTTTGATAAGTGTGCTTTCTTTCTGTGTTGGAAGTTGCACCACTGTTCTTTTTATTTTTTATTTTTTTAATCACTTTCTACGTTTACTCCACTACATTTGAGAGGAAAATATTTTTTTTATTTTAAATCACTGCATATGTAATGAGTACATGAGATGATTATCACAAGAGCTGTACACAGCAAAATCAAAAGTGTTAGATTTACAGTGTTGGTGTTGTCTGTTAAAAATCTGTAGTCAATTCAACACTTCTTTGGTCTAGATTAACAATATGAATGTTAGTTTCCCAAAAGAGTTGTTGTTATTCTGAGGAGTTAAATTTAAGCGAATCTGTCATGTGTTCAACGCCTGACAAGAGTTACTCCCAGTACCGGTAGGTGGCGGTAATGCGACCTCAACGTTTTTTGCCAACCGCCAAGAAAACCTCATCAAGAAGAAGAAGAAGTCACTCCCAGAATTCAATGCGTCTGTGACGTGTTTTTTCAAACGTACTTGAAAGCGGGAGGATCAAGTCTGGAGCTAAATCGTGACAAAGTACCGTAAGTTTTTGCATGTATATTTTTTTATGACTGCAATATTAATTTTCCCTTTTCGCAATATACATGGTGTGCTTAACGTTGCGTTTGGATATCATGGTATAAATTTAAAAAATGCAACGTTTGCGAGAGGCTAAGCTAGCGGGGGTTTTAGCTAACAGAGAGGCTAAAGGTAGCTAAACTGTCATCATAACACGAGGTGTCCTGCTAACCAAACATTAAAACTGTTAGAAAAATCTGACGGACATCTGAGTGAACATGTTTAGCTGTCATGTCGTTCTCTTCATATCAAAACAAGCTCTGAGATGCGGGCGGCCATGTTGCTGCTGGAAGGTTCCTAGAGAAATAGCACACGGAGTCTTGCTCTAAACTCCAAGCTTTTTATGAACATGAGCCATTTATTAGTTGTTTTTATTTGTTTACTTTAACTGTTGGGATAACAAAAAATAAATTAAGCTTGTTAGTGGAGCCAGCGCCATAGAGCTCCACTCAGCGCAGTGCAGAGACAAATTTAAAAGTAATTCTTGAACTTGATGCCTTTATTAAACGCATCACAACAGACACGAACTACCACACACGTATCACCTCTTCATCTAAATCCTCATCCTCACCTTTTCTACCCTTTTTGTCTTCATCTCTTATCCTGCAGCTCCACCTGTGATGTGAGCGACAAGGCAACACAACACACCTCTGGCGCTGAGTGGAGCAACAGGGTTGCATACTTCATCAGATAATGGGTAATTAGGTGTTCAATGCCATGAGTTTTTATATCAGGGAACCTTACTGTTAGGGTGACAACCAAGAAGTCAGCAGGTGAGGTTCAGCGTAGTTGGGGAAGATCATAAATGAATATTTGTAACTAATTATGTTTTTGCACTTATACATTTTTTCAACTGTTCCCAGTTGTGCTTCAACATGATTTATCATCTACTTCGTTGGAGTCAACCATGTCAGAAAGCTCATCTGTGTCCGTTTCTGGAGACTCCTTGCTAGCATCCTCTTGATTCATCTGGTTCCACAGTGATTGTTCACACAAATGGAGGGACGACAACACATGCTGAACGAGAAGCAGCTAAAGAGGTGTGCAGCTTTTGTAACAAATTATGTAAAATATTACGTACAAAAATATTTTGCTGTTAAACTGATGATGATGAATATTGATGGAAATTCTGACTTTGTCATGTTTAATCTTATAGATGGTGAGAAATGCTCTCCAGGCTAAACCTGGTGAACAAGTTATTTTGGATGAACATGATGAACTGAGAACATTGATGGCACAAGATAAAGGTAAGTCTGGTTAATTTGGCTCTCTTCTCTTTTAAATATGAGTTGTGTATTATCTGAATGTGTCTGTTATTTTCCCCCTAGGCTGGGACTGTGACCTGTCACGCATTCTGCTGTAGCTTCAACTTCTTCCACCTACCTCCAAAGGCCACAGGAAGAGTGCAAAAATCAGCTCATGTCAAGCTGTGGACCATGTTGTGAGATCTTTACAGGTATGCAAATCGTACTGTATTTTATTCAGTTATTCAGATCCTATATCTTGTGCTGAAGCATTTTCTTATTGGCTTTGTTAGCTATTTGAATGTAGCGGTTCTATATTTCATGATTTTTATTATTTCTCTTTACATTTTGTCAAAGATGGGAGCCAGTGTCGAAACCTTCCTTGGTGGTGTGCAACCAGGACAGCCCTTCCTCCTGTGTGTTGGAGAAAACGAGCAACATCCAAAGATACTACATCATCATTGATCACAAGACCATCCCCTGCAAGGCACAGAACTCTTGGGGTGCATCTTGTTCATTTCTATAGAGACGTTGCTTGGACTAATACTGCTGACAATGTGGACACTCAGAATGAAGTTAGTGAACCGTCTACTTCACAGGCGGCCACTACAAACTTTCCTGTAAGTACTCCACCGTCTACCAACCACAATAATATACTGAACGGGTGTGCCTCTGTTGTCGCACAGTTGCAAACATCTGGTGTTGCTGAGAGCATCGTTCAAGCAATAGGATGTAGAATTGTAATGTTTTTGATTATTGTAAGGTTATTACATGTGTAAAAAATATATATATTGGTGAATTGGAATGAAAAGTAATGATATCAAATGTTATTGTTCACTCTTGGACTGTCAAGGATGCAGTTATTTAATAAATGTTTTATTGCAGCTGAATCAATCCAGTGAGTGTTCTTTTAAAGTATATGTTTGTGGTGTGTTTACCTTTTATTTAAAGGTTCAGTATGTAATTTCTGGAACACGCTGGAACTTAGGAAAATTTTGAACAGAGACACGTTTCTGGTCCCTCCCCCTCAGAGCCAAATATGGCTCTGTTACCCTTGCTCTGTTAAAATTCAAATTCAAGCTCTGTTTTTATTGGCTGATTCAAATTCAAGCTCTGTTTTTATTGGCTGATTCAAATTCAAGCTCTGTTTTTATTGGCTGATTCAAATTCAAGCTCTGTTTTTATTGGCTGGTTAACGGCGTGTCACCTTGGCTTTTTAGAAATGCTTTTAGAGAAGCAAGGGGACAATAGTTTTTTTCAGAGATTACTTGTCTAAAATCAGTATGTCAGGAGGTAGTGACAGAGGTAGGACTGGAAAGCACCTTGCATGGTAGTCTGCCACTACCGGTGTATGAATGTGTGTAGCATTCAATGTGTGTAGCGCTTTGAGATTTTCACTAATGAAAAGCGCGTTATAAATTGAATTAATTATTATTATTATTATTATTATTATTATTATATGTTAAAAATATATTGTTAGAAAAGTTACACACAGCTCCTTTAACAGCAAAAATAGCTAGGAAATTACAGAGAGGGGAAGGACCAAGTACCCATTTAGGAAATTTATTTATTTAATTTAACTGAAAAAAAAAATGAGTTGGTAGTAAGTTGTAGGTATTTAGTAATTCTAAGTGGGGTTAAATTTACATCAGTCCACACAAATTAAAAAAAATAAGTTAACACTAAGCATGACTAATGAGTTATCTGAACTTACTTTTTTTGTATCAGTTGTACTACTTGATTTAGTACTGCAAACTTAAAAAAGATTAGCTTTTCTTACTCACTAATCTTAAGACTACTTTGCTTAATTTTTTTGAGGCAACGAGTTTGCGTACTTTTTTTAAGTAAGGTCAACTAATTAGATCTTACAGTGTACCCTGTATGGTGTAGTGTTCTGTCCTCCCTCCATGTCTCTTCTAAAATGTAAGTTTTATTGTCACATCAGCCTTTTGCTTTTGGTAGTATATAGTCTTTTTTATTTCATCCTCTGAGTTCGTTGATGTCTGCCTTCATGTGGGTTCAACACCAAGAGCAAACCACATAATTATGAGAGACAAATTTGATTTCTTCGTTTGGATGAATATTATTTTTAATGGTATAGAATTCCCTGTAGTTAACAGTTTCTTCTTCAGTGACTGAGTTCTGATTATCAAAGGGTGACTACATTAATTTAGTTGTTGCTGATCAGTAAATTGACCTGTTTGTGCAGCATGTGTAGTGAAGTGAGAAATGTGTCATCCTCCTTCCTCCATTCATTAATTTATGCTACATGTTTGGTGACCCATGTGATCGATTACAAAATTCTTATCGTAATTTATTAATTATAGGCAGCTTATGAGAAATGCTTCAAAGCATTCTGAAAGTTTCAAAGGGTCTTGTTAACTGTTCTGTGCTGTGGCTTGGCCTGTGATAAATGTTTAAAATGTTGTGACAATATTACTGTATGTTCATTTTAAGAACTCTGTTTGACTGTCTTTTGTTAAGCATTCAAAGATGCCATGTGAAACTTGTTGTGTTAACACAAGTCCTATACAGGTAGTCCCCGACTTACGAGCGAGTTCCGTTCCTCCGAGGCGCTCGTAAAGCGAAAATTCGTATCTCGGAACGGCCCGCATGTGGCTCTCGTAAAACCGGAACATCGCTCGTAAATCGGAAAAAACACGTGGCTCTCGTAAAACCGGAACATCGCTCGCAAATCGGAAAAACACGTGGTTCTCGTTAAACCGGAACATCGCTCGCAAATCGGAAAAAAGGCGCTAACGAGACGCCAAGCACCCGTTTATCAACATGACACTGAAGAAGCGTACTTACTGATCCTTAAACATGCACAACACTTTATTTACAAGCAGTTAGCTAGCACATTACACCACACATTCATCTATAAACACATACCTGTACAGTTTTTACTGTACAACAGTGCTTTTCTGCCCAGCACTTTAAATAAAATAAAAAAAACTATAAAAACAAAGTGCCAAGTGCAGGTACCCTGTACTGTACAGGTACAAGTACTTTTAAAAGCTGTTTTTCATGACAGAAACAACAACATTCCCTTACTGTACTGTACTTTGATTGAATACTGTAACCAAGTCACACCCATATGACATCATGTGACACCATGTGTCACATCCATCAGAAACCGGTCAAATGCATCTGAAACAACTCACACCCACCATGAACAAGCCAAATCCATCAGAATCAAGTCACACCCATCATGAACACATGACATCCATCAGCATCATGTTGCAAACAAACATCAGAAACAAGTGACATCCTCCAGAAAGATGTAGCAAGCATCATGTTTAAAAAACAACAGTGCCATACTCTAGTGTCCACTCCATGAACTTTAGAAAGGTAGAACCAGCCAGCACAGAAACAGCATAAAAAAGAAAGTTCCCTTACTTTGATTGAAGTGAAGGTAGTCTCTTTGGTTGTCAAAAGTTGCTGTTCAAACCTGGATCAGATGGGACTGCTTATGCAGCAGTGCAACCATCAATGTGAACATGTGAGTTCAGAGAAGCCGACGTAAGATATGAGTTCAGGGCAGGTGTGAGGTCTTGATGTGATGTAGGATGCTGGAGGACGCAGGATGATGCAGGAACATGCAGCATCATTCAGAGGTAAGATGTGAGTTCAGGTCAAGTGTTTGGTCCTGATGTGAGGATGCAGAAGGTATGCATGGAGAGGAGGCAGCGCACGGGTGTTCTGACTGGTCAGACAGGCGTCCAGGTGTCTGACATGGGTCAGTGATGCCACTGGAGGCAGGAGAGCTGGTCTGTCTGTGAACACAAACAACACACATGTTGAAGTGAACATTACAGACAGAAAGATGACACCCCCCCACACACACACATGCACAAGTTGTGAAAAGGCCTCACGTTGATGTGGAGTAGAGGAGGCAGCGCACGGGTGTTCTGACTGGTCAGACAGGCGTCCAGGTGTCTGACATGGGTCAGTGATGCCACTGGAGGCAGGAGAGCTGGTCTGTCTGTGAACACAAACAACACACATGTTGAAGTGAACATTACAGACAGAAAGATGACACCCCCCCACACACACACATGCACAAGTTGTGAAAAGGCCTCACGTTGATGTGGAGTAGAGGAGGCAGCGCACGGGTGTTCTTACTGGTCAGACAGGCGTCCAGGTGTCTGACATGGGTCAGTGATGCCACTGGAAGCAGGAGAGCTGGTCTATCTGTGAACCCAAACAACACACATGTTGAAGTGAACATTACAGACAGAAAGATGACACCCCCCCACACACACATGCACAAGTTGTGAAAAGGCCTCACGTTGATGTGGAGTAGAGGAGGCAGCGCACGGGTGTTCTGACTGGTCAGACAGGCGTCCAGGTGTCTGACATGGGTCAGTGATGCCACTGGAGGCAGGAGAGCTGGTCTGTCTGTGAACACAAACAACACACATGTTGAAGTGAACATTACAGACAGAAAGATGACACCCCCCCCACACACATGCACAAGTTGTGAAAAGGCCTCACGTTGATGTGGAGTAGAGGAGGCATGGAGGAGGCATGGAGCATCACCTCAGTCAGTGTGATTTCATTGCACCCAGGAGGGTTAATCCCCTCAGTCAGTGTGATTTCATTGCACCCAGGAGGGTTAATCCCCTCAGTCAGTGTGATGCCAGTACACCCAGGAGGGTTAATCCCCTCAGTCAGTGTGATGCCAGTACACCCAGGAGGGTTAATCCCCTCAGTCAGTGTGATGCCAGTACACCCAGGAGGGTTAATCCCCTCAGTCAGTGTGATGCCAGTACACCCAGGAGGGTTAATCCCCTCAGTCAGTGTGATGCCAGTACACCCAGGAGGGTTAATCCCCTCAGTCAGTGTGATGCCAGTACACCCAGGAGGGTTAATCCCCTCAGTCAGTGTGATGCCAGTACACCCAGGAGAGGAGGGAACGCAGCAGGTGTCACTGTTAGAAAACAGAAATTTGTAAGTTAACATTACGTACTGTAATGAAACATATGAAACCACACAGACAGCAAGGTGTTGTGCTTACAGATAAATTAAACACATCCAAAAACAACTTGTCCTTACTGTGATGTTTGTGTGCTGATGTTTGGACCAGGGGGCGGCCTTTCCACAATGCTTTGGAGGGATGCTGTGGACATGACAAGACACAGGTGGATGATGAAATGTAGCATGAAACTAAACAGAAAAGCTAAATTAAATTTACATTTCATTACTGTACGGTACCTGGATGATGAAGCTGTGCAGGTTAGTGGGGAGATGAGCAGGAGGTCAGTGAACGTAGGTGTTGCAGAGGCTGGCTGGAGAGGAGGAGACGTCTGTGGACATGAACACAGACAGGTGGGTTAACAGATGAAGTAACATAAAAACAAAACACAAAATCAAAAAGTAAAAGCAAGTTTTCATTACCTTTGTGGAGGGGTGCAGAGGCTGGCTGGCTGACTGACTGGAGTGGAGAGGAGGAGGAGAGGAGCAACAGACGTCTGTGGACATGAACAGAGACAGGTGGGTTAATAGATGAATGAACTGTACTATACTGTACTGTACATTACAGTGCAGTAACATAAAAGAAAACAGAAAATCAAAATGTAAATGCAACATTTCTTTACCTTTGGGGACAGGTGCAGGAGAGGGACGTAGGGATGTTCACTGGGGAGAGGGTGAGCTGGATCTGGAGCTAGAGCTGGAGATGTCCATTGACGGCTGGCTTGCAGCAGCAGAGGTGGATGGCTGGCTTGCAGCAGCAGAGGTGGATGGCATTTCCTTTGCTGCTTCTGCTGCTCCAGCAGATCCTAGAGTCGCTGCAGTGCCCGTGGCTGCAATGCCCCTCGTAACAAACTGCAGCATGGTGCTCTGCGCGGCCTCCTGTTTTTTTTCCTCTAGGATCTGCCGGTAACAAGCCAGACCGTCAAGGACAGCTCGGGAGGCCCTGGCGAACCTCTCCCCATCCGCGTCCATTGCCTCCAACTGGTCCAAGACGTGCTGCTGCTCCTTAAAGATCTTGGCCAAGGCCTGCCTGGTGAAGACCTTGGCTGGAGTGGTTGGCCTTTCTTCATGCTCCTCCTCCATCAGGTGCCTTTCCAGTTGCTGCAGATCCGCAGTGGACAGCTCCTCGCCTTCTGCAGCCAGCAACTCCTGAACATCTTCGGCCTCAATCTCCAAGTGCATCCTCCTACTCATCTCCACCACACTCTCGATCACACTGCTGATTGAGTCCTCGGCCTCAAGTGAGGGATCAAAAAACTGTGGACAGAGTTTTTTCCACACTCCGTTAAGTGTGCTCTCCCTCACCTGATGCCAGGACTCATCAATGTGACGCAGAGCATGGCGCAGGTTATACTTCTTCCAGAAGTCCTTCAACGTGACTTCTGGAGAGTTGTCTGTTTCCTCCAACGCATTGCGGATGACCCTCTGAAGGTAGTACGCCTTGAAGGTCGATATCACCCCCTGGTCCATTGGCTGGATGAGAGAGGTGGTATTGGGTGGCAGGTACACCACCCTCACATTTTGGTTGAGGTCAGTCAGATTTGCGGGGTGTCCAACAACAACAGGATGTTAAAGCGAATGTGATGTTGTCTGCAGTAGTGTTGTACGTCCTTGACGAAATATTTGGTAAACCATTTTGAGAACACCTCTTGGGTAACCCAGGCCTTATGGTTGGATGCCCAATACACCGGCATATCTTTCTTATCAATAGGCTGTAAGGCCCTGGGGTTCTCATAATGATTTACCAACAGCGGCTTTAACTTGCAGTCACCAGCAGCATTCGCTCCGAACAGCAACGTGATCCTCTCTTTCCCCACTTTGTGGCCCGGTACTGTTCTTTCCTCCCTGCTGATGTAGGTGCGGTCGGGCAACCTCTTCCAAAATAGACCAGTCTCATCAACATTGAACACCTGCTGCGGTGTGTATCCCCCCTCCCTTATAATGGCTGCTAGTTTCTCTGGGAATGCGGCTGCTGCCGCCGCATCACCACCTGCTGCCTCTCCTGGTGAAAAAAACACACACAGGACAAGATTAACCACATGTTACACTGTGTTAAACATTAAAGCACAGATGAAATGTTTCACTTACCTTGGATTTTTATGCTGTGCAAATTAGCCCTTTGTCGGAACCGATTAAACCACCCCCGTGACGCATGGAAGTCGGGCACCTCCACGCCCTCCCCCATCTCTGCTTTGATATCCTCGTAAATTTTGAGGGCTTTCTCCTGCATCACCATCAAATTCAACGGGATATGCCTCTGGTTGCAGTCCTCTATCCAAAGGACTAGAAGTTGTTCATGAAAAGACAGGTGTGTTAAAACATGAACTGTACTGAACATTACAGAAACATAAAAATTATTTTTAATAAAAGTCTTGTGACCGTGTGTTAAACATCTCAGGTAAACAAAGCACACCTGTAAACAAACATCTCAGGTAAACAAAGCACACCTGTAAACAAACATCTCAGGTAAACAAAGCACACCTGTAAACAAACATCTCAGGTAAACAAAGCACACCTGTAAACAAACATCTCAGGTAAACAAAGCACACCTGTAAACAAACATCTCAGGTAAACAAAGCACACCTGTAAACAAACATCTCAGGTAAAAAAAAAATTAATGAAACTGTACAGTGCATATTAAAAATACTGTCCAGGTATTTCTTAAATAATTTCCTATCTAAAAGACGCAATACAATAAAAAAATAAATTTTCTTACCCATCAGACGCTCAATCTCTGTGATAACACCCGTGCGTTGCTTCGTTATCACCGTGGACTTCATTGGGGCAGCTCCTCTCACGCTAGCTAAAATGCGCTCGCGGTCAGCCTTTATGGTGCTGACTGTGGAACTGACCTAAAATAAAAAATAAAATGTCATTAACTAACAGACGTTTGCTGTGCGCTGCATGCTTATTACGGTGCTTATTACGGTGTTCATCTGCGCAGCGACTAGAAGCGCTCACGTTCCGCCATTACAAGTCTCGCTGTAAAAGGCGCTCACGTTCCGCCATTACGAGTCTTCATCTGCGCAGCGACTAAAACACTCGCTAAAAAGCGCTCACGTTCCGCCATTACGAGTCTTCATCTGCGCAGCGACTAAAACACTCGCTAAAAAGCGCTCACGTTCCGCCATTACGAGTCTTCATCTGCGCAGCGACTAAAACACTCGCTAAAAAGCGCTCACGTTCCGCCATTACGAGTCGTGCTAACGGTGGTACTCACCAGGTTCAGAGCTTTGCAGATGGAGGACGTCGACTCTCCCCTCTGCGCCCGATTGATGATGTCCAGCTTCTGCTCCAGCGTGATGGCCTTACGCTTTTTAGGTGCGCTCGCACCAGCAGAAGAAGCTCCTCTCTTTGCAGACATGCTTTCAAAAGAAGAAGATGCTAAGATGCTAACAAAGCTAACGAATGATAATGCTAACAAATGTTCTGTACTGTAACTGTGTCTCTCAAATCGCCAAACTGTAGACCCACGCGGCTGCATTCACGTTGTTCGCTTATGTAGTACCTGATGAAATCACTCCGCCTTTGTTTTTTGGAGGTGGGGGTACAGTAAAGTAGTGCCTATGTAACCTTCCGCTGCTGTACTTTTCCATTTGTCACGCGAAACATACCCCCCCCCCACCCCACCCACCATAGCGTGCCCGCCATGTGCAATGTGCATGTCCAGTCCAAGTCCAGTGCAGGTGCATGGTTAAATCGCCCATCCCCCAACCCGAAACCAACCATCGCCCATCGCCCATCCCCCGCCCTCCCACACTCCACCTCCTGCCCCAAACTCTCCTTCGAAACATGACATTCAGCCGTCAGCACGAACACTTGGTTCTTGTAAAACAGAACAATGGTTTCTAACTGAGTTTTCTCGTAAACCCGGAATTTTCATCTCGTTATTTGGAGCAATAGTTTCTAACGGTAAATTCTCGTAACTCTGGAACTTTTCGCTCGTATCTTGGAACAACGCTTTCTAATGTTGTTCTCTCGTAACATCGAACGGCCGCTCGTATCTTAGAACAACGCTTTCTAATGTTGTTCTCTCGTAAAATCGAACGGCCGCTCATATCTTGGAACAACGCTTTCTAACGTTGTTCTCTCAAAAAATCGGAACGGCAGCTCGCAAGTCGGTAGTTTGGTTCCTGGAAGCTCTCGTAAAGTCGTGCGTTCGTAGATCAGAGTGCTCGTAAGTCGGGGACTACCTGTCATTGTTTTTACCATGTTAATCTTGTAAAGTCCTTCCGTGCTCGCTTCTGCGGCCACCATTTTCAGCAGGGCTCCAGTCCCCACAGACTCCTCCCCCCGACCAATCAGCGACCGACAGTGTTTATGACGTGAAGGACGGCTCGCTTATAGCTCGGTTGTAAGCAGCAACAAGAGGAAATAAAACGCTTGACCAAGTCTACACAAATGTGAAGGGGACGTACACGGCAAAGCCACGTCCACCGCTCGGGGCTTCCGATCACTGCACTTTGATCTTGGTCCCAAGACAGCTTCCCCTGCTGAGACGCTCCAAGCCTGGTTTCAGGAAAAAACACAGCACAACAACTGCTTCTCTGAAGGTTCTGAATGATGTTGTTGAAGCATTGGATGCTAAGGACTATTGTGCTACACTTTTCTTAGATCTGTCTAAAGCTTTTGACACTGTGGATCATAACATCCTGTGTCATAAGCTCTCAGAAATCGGTTTCTCTGATCACACCATCGGTTGGTTTTCTAACTATCTTTCCAATCGGAGGCAATGTGTTCAACATAACGGTACTTCTTCCAGCTATTTAACAGTTAAAAATGGTGTACCACAAGGCTCAGTTTTAGGACCAACTCTCTTTACAATCTACATAGCTAATGTAGGTCACTGCATCCCTGATGCATCCTTACATTTCTATGCTGATGATACAGTTGTTTACTGCCGAGCTAAAACAGTAGCTAAGGCTTTCCAGTTACTGCAATCCGCTTTTGACATCATCCAGTCAGATTTGTTCCGTCTCAAACTTGTCCTAAATGCTGATAAAACAAAAGGGATGTTTTTTTCAAATAGGAAGGCGGTTCCAGCAGATCCTCCTCTGATTTTATCTTCAAATGGTGTCCCTATTGAGTTTGTTGATTCCTATAAATATCTGGGTATCCTGATCGATTCACATCTCTCTTTTAAACTCCACGTGGAAAACCTAGTGAAGAAACTGAAAGTTAAACTGGGTTTCTTTTTCAGAAACAGATCATGTCTAACACTGAATGTTAGGAAACGCCTTGTGTCTGTGACTTTCCTTCCCTCCATTGATTACGGTGACATTCTCTACATGAATGCTCCTACAAGCACCCTGCGGATGTTGGATGTTGTCTATCATGGTGCACTAAGATTCATAACTGGCTGTGATTATCGTACCCACCACTGCACCCTGTATTCACTGGTTAACTGGACATCATTAACCTCACGCAGACTCTTCCACTGGTACATTTTCATCTTTAAATCACTTCTTGGTCTGCTGCCCTCATACATCTCCTCCTACATGTCTTTGCGTGAGTGCAGCTACAGCGTGCGCTCTCAGGACATGATTACCTGCAGTGTTCCGTCAGTGAGGACTGAACTTGGAAAAAGGGCCTTCTCCTACTCCGCTCCTGCTTCATGGAATATCTTACAAAAAGATCTGAAGCTCTCGACCTTGACTTCTCTAAATGGTTTTCAGAATCTGTTGGAATCCTGGCAAAAACCAATGCAGATTTGTTCCTGTCTTTGATTTTATACGTCTACCTTATGTTTTGCTCGTTTTTTGATACTTTGTTTAAAAAAAAAAGTATTTCTTTCTTTTGTTTTTTTTCTCTTTTTTGTTTTCTATTGTTTATTGTTTGTTTATTGTTTAAGGAAATTCTAACATTGCTGTTCATCATTCTTTAGTTTTAGCAGGTCGCTTTCGTAAATGAGCCCATGAGGTTCAGTAAGATTTACCTGACTAAATAAAGGTTGAATGAAAAAAGCCGGAACAAAGAGAGATAAGAGTTTGGCTGCAAGATAGCACCTCCATGCTGAGAGACTGTTTTGAGAATACAAACTGGTCTGTCTTCAGGGAGGCAGCTACGAATGGGAGCTCAGTGGATCTGGAACTTTATGCTTCCTCAGTCCTGGGTTACATTAGCACATGCTCTGAAAATGTATCCATAAAAAAACATGTTAAATGTTACCCCAACGAAAAACCCTGGTTAAATAAAGAAGTCCGCACCCTGCTAGCAGCCAGGGACACTGCATTCAAGTCCGGAGATACAGAGGACCGCAGCAGAAGTGAGAGGCAGTCTCAGAAGGATCAACCCTCATAAAGCAACCGGACCAGACAACATCCCAGGGAAAGTTCTGAAGGAATGTGCGGACCAGCTCTGTGAGGTGCTGGCTGACATCTTCACCACCTCACTTTCACTGGAGTCAGTTCCCACCTGCCTGAAGACCGCCACCATCATCCCAGTTCCAAAGAGCTCCACAGTGACTGGTCTGAATGACTATAGACCGGTGGCCCTCACCCCGATAGTCGCTAAATGTTTTGAGAAACTGGTCATGTCCCACATCAAGACAACCGTCAACATCAACGAGGACCCTCATCAATATGCATACCGCGAGAACCGATCAACAGAGGACGCCATCTCCTCTTTGGTCCACACTGCTCTCACTCACCTGGATCAGAAGGACTCATACGTGCGCATGCTCTTTGTGGACTTCACATCTGCCTTCAACACCATGATCCCCCAAACTCTGATAGACAAACTATCCACACTTGGACTAAGCCCCTCCATTTGTAACTGGGTACTAGACTTCTTAACAAACAGACCACAGTCCGTGAAGATCCACAACTTCTCCTCCTCCACCATAACCCTCAGCACTGGCTCTCCCCAAGGATGTGTGCTGAGCCCTCTTCTGTTCACTCTGCTCACATATGATTGTACAGCCACACATCCAGGCTGTCATATTGTTAAGTTTGCAGATGATACAGCGGTGGTGGGATGCATCACAAACAATGATGAGTCCAGCTACAGACAGGAGGTGGAACACCTGGAGAGCTGGTGCAAAGAGAATAATCTTCACATGAATGTGAAGAAGACAAAGGAGATGATTGTGGACTTCAGAAGGAACAAACACACCCACGCCCCACTGAACATAGGTGGATCTGCAGGTGGAAGTGGTCTCCAGCTACAAATACTTGGGTGTACACTTGAATGATAACCTCAGCTGGAGCAACAACACCACCAGCCTGATCAAGAAAGGTCATCAGAGACTCTACTTCCTCAGACGGCTGAGACGAGCTGGTCTGAGCAGCCCAGTTCTCACCTCCTTCTACAGGTGTGCAGTGGAGAGCATCCTGTGCTCCAGCATCAATGTGTGGCATGGAGGCTGCACAGTTGCAGAGAGGAAAGCTCTACAGAGAGTGGTGAAGGCTGCACAGAAGTCTGTTGGAGTCAGTCTCCCCACCATCACAGACATTTACACCTCCAGATGCAGGAAAAGAGCCACCTGCATCATGAAAGACCTCACTCACCCAGCACACTCACTCTTTGCCCCACTCCCCTCAGGACGGAGGTTGAGGAGCATCAAATGTAGAACCACTAGACTGAGGAACAGCTTCTACCCTGAGGCTGTTAGACTCATGAATAAATAAATAATAAGAATAAACACTGCAAAAAATCACATCATGCTAGCCTGGTTTAAACCAGACCCTTGTCCTTCACTTCGCTTTGGACTAGGGTCTGGCATCTCTGCCATAGACAACGATTTCTCCTGGAGATTTTTGAATGGACCAATCAGAGAACAGGAGGCAGAGTTTTGTTAGTTTAGCCTGACGAGGTCCAGGCTATCAGATAAATTGCTCAGAAACCACTCGGTGGATATTTTTTCTGCCACCAGTGTGTAATTATATGTCTTTAATTTACTGACTGTTGGCCTAGATGAAACATTTGAGATAAAATTCGATTTTTTATCATTTATTTTCGTAGCGCACCCGAGGCTGTTTGGAAAATATCAAACCGAAACTATTTAATATCCAGCAGATTTGACCATTTCGTGAATTGATTTAGGAACTGTTAAGCTCAGGAACACTTCTGATATAACGTCAGCTATGAACTATATTTTTTCTCAGCAGAGAAATAATAGTTTTTTACCTTGTTTTGATGAAAATTCGTTCGTGGCGGCAGCCATTTTGAATGACGACGTCAGTCGACATCGTTCAAAACTCCGCCTTCTGCTCTCTGATTGCTCAGGAACACTTCTGATATAACGTCAGCTATGAAATATATTTTTTCTCAGCAGAGAAATAATAGTTTTTTACCTTGTTTTATTGAAAATTCCTTCGTGGCGGCAGCCATTTTGAATGACGACGTCAGTCGACGTCGTTCAAAACTCCGCCTTCTGCTCTCTGATTGGTCCGAACAAAAATCTACCGGAGAAATGGTTGTGGATGGGAGAAGTCCCAGACTGTGCAGTGAAGGGAAATGAGAATTGAGCGGAGCTGTGCAGGAAGGCGAGGGCCAGGCTATCACATCATGCTGATGCTGATCTGTTTTCTTGTTGCTGTGTTCATCTGTGACCATCTGCTCATACAGACTCATGTTCGTGCTGCTGTTTATAATGATGTTTTTCCACTACATTAGGGCTTAGTGTATTACTAGTTGATGTTTCTCTTAGTTAATTCTAGATGTTATTACTGTTTTTCTCTTGCATTTGTTGTTGGATGTAACTGGGACCCCGTGTACATAATCTCGTTTTCATCACATGTACCACATGCGGTGCAAATGACAATAAAGACTCTCTGACTCTGACTCTCTGTACCCTGCCTTGAAATGAGACCAAAATAATGGTGCGGCGCGGCTCGTAAGTCAGGTGGAAATGGCGTCCAGCGCGCGTCCGGCACGCAAATATTACTCAATAACCGACCCGCGCCAGCAAGTGGAAAAGGGGCGTAAGTGACTCTCCAGGTGCTATGTATTTAGTTAATTAGTGACTCATCTTTATATACCGAGCACTCCTGCTTCTCAGGCCGGGGAGCATTAGGTGTCATGCTTTTACCATCACTGTCAGCTCCTAGATTCCAGGTTCCCTTATCAGTCATGTTCACTTGGTGCAACACATTGACTATGGGAAGTGTGCCGCTGCGTGGTTCACCTGAAGTAATACATTCACGCCTTAAAAAAGGCAGGTGGCCGTCAGCTTCACCAAAGAGGCCCCGCCCTCTTTGTATAAAGATGACTGCGCCCATCTTATTTCCTCTTTTGCGCTTCACCTCGCTTACACTTGAACTTTGTGGGACTTCTCTGCGACAACATCGCTCGACCGGAGGTGAGCTCACTCCCTACCCTGAGCGGACAGAGAAATTTCCTAAGTACTGTTGGGCTAGTGAAAGCTAGTCCAGCGCCTTTTATTGAACCTCAAGGTTTTTTCTTCTCTCTTCGCAGACAGCTTTGCTCGACATCGTTAACTACGTCACTCGCTACCTAGCTAATGGAGTTAGCAAGCTAGCCAGCGAAAGCAACTCGACGAAGAGGACGTCTACGGACCACGTTAGCTTTGCTAACGAGCTCGAACCTTCTCAGCCATGGCTTTAGAGAAAGGAAAGTGAAAATCCAAAAATTCTAAGAAGACCAACAGGTCACTGAGCCCCAGCTCAAGAGCCTGTCCCAACGGCTGCGGCTACTCCCTTTCGGCGACGGACACCCACGAGGCCTGTCCTGTCTGCCTGGGGATGTTGCACGCCAAGACGGCGCTGGAATCCCCAAGTCCTGTCAACATTGCAGCCAGATGTCTGAGGCCGTGAGGAGGAGCCGCATGGACATCGTGGTCAAGGCCATGGGCGGCACCGTAGCAACACGAGACCCGGACCTTACAGAGGCGCTCACTCTCACTCCGGAGCTCGAGGCCATCGAACTGGAGAACAGTGGACAAGTCGACTGGGGGGACAGTATGGACATGGGGGCCCCCGTCGGGGACTTAACCTTCGAGTTTGATACATTGAGCCGGTTACGCACAGACGAGCTCTCGCTAACAGCCTCCGGAGAAATTTCTGATGACGAGGCTGAAAACGAGGAAGGGGGGGAGGAAGAAGACTTCTCCCAGAACCCGACAACAGCCCAGCCAGAGACGGATGTCTCCATCCCTGCTCTGTTCGACTTGTGTCGCAGAGCGGCGGACACGCTGTAGATCAGCTGGCCAGAACCCCTACCTCGACAACAGGTAATGAGGTTGGCGGGGAACTATTTCTTCGCAAAACAGCAATCGGCCACGAGGCACAGGATGCCTATTTTTTCGGATTTCCTGACGGAGCTGACTCGCACCGGGACTGAACCCAAGGCTCCCATGCTTCTGCCACTGTCTCAATTTCTCGATGTCGCCAGAATGGAGGCAGCAGGAATCGCCACAGTCCCACAGATGGAGGACACGCTGCTAGCTCACTTGGCTCCCAGAACGTCGGGTGCAAAGCCAACTCTGCCTAACAAGGCCTGCCGTGCCTCGACCTCCCAGCTCGATAAATGCTACCGAGATCAGGGCCTCCCGGTCCGTACCATGAACGCGTCGGCCATGATGCAGGCCTACTTGACGGAGAAGCTACAGGACCTCCAGCAGACGACAAACAATAAGGCTACGGCAGAGATCCTCGAGGAAGCACGCAAGGCGACTGACATCCTCCGGATGATGGGGACAACGGCCATCGTTCAGCGGAGATGCATGGCTGAAGTGGTCATTGCCCAGCGCCACCTGTGGCTGACCTTAACGGACCAGCCAGAGGGCCTGCGGTACCCCTTCCTCCACCACCGATCGAGCCGTCAGAACTCTTCTGGGGGGCTCTGGAGCGTATCCAGAGCAGGCTGGAGCAAAGGCGAAAACAGACCGAGGCCCTACGAGAGGGGATGCCGAGAAAAGCTTTCGCAACCCCCAGAGACGTCAATGGGAGCAGGCCCATGCAGCCTTGACACCGCTCAGCCACACGCCGTCCCCCACAGAAAAGGCCAGCATACAACGGGGAGCAACGGCAGAGGCCAGCAGCAGGACCATCTCAGGCTAGCCAGTCGTGGGCCAGGAACAGGTTTGTTCCTAGCCAGGCAGTCCCGCCAAGAACTTCCTTGACAAACCGGGACAGAAGGCAGAAGTTGGTCTGAGGAAACGGGACCACTTCACAGTTGTACAGGTTCGTTAGCCCATGTGGTACGTGAACAAAGACTTTTAAGCCCAGACTTTAAATGTAAAAAACTACAAAAAGCTGGGGACATTTGTATGTGCACAAAACATTTTTCTGCTGTGTTTGTAAAAAAGACGCTTTGTTCTTTAAAACACACAAAAAAAAAAAAGTACCAAAAGCACAAACTGCTCTGGTTCTTGGCTCAAAAAAATAAAAAAAATAGAAAAAACAAACACAGCTCAATTTTTATGAAAACAGTCACGATAAAGGGATAGGGCAATCATCCCTCCTCCCTCGTGAAACACAATGTGTCAGGTCAGAACACTATGAGCCTTAGCGGTTCGTCAAGAGTCTGTCTGGAGCAGGCAGACTTCCTGGCGCCCGCTGGTGGACAGGTCAGCTCGTCTGGGGCCGAGCGAGGGGGGTGGGACTGCTCCCCCTCCCGCTCCGACGACACACAAATAAACCACAATACACATGCCACTCAGGCTCTGCACACACGCTTGAGCCTGGGAAGTGTGTCACCCAAATGCGTGGGTCATGACAACAGTGTGTCAAGGCCTCAGGCTGCAGTTCCACAAGAGGCCGCCCCTGTTCACGGGGGTGCTGATGTCAAACATAAACCCAGACCGTGCACACGTCTTGAGGGAGGAAATATCAACAATGTTGCAAAAAGGAGTGATAAATGTTGTTCCAAAACATAATGTCTAGGGATGTCCCGATCCGATCACATGATCGGAAATCGGTCCCGATCACGTGATTTCAGACTCGACTTGAATCGGGCGTTACACACCGATCAGAGATCGGATATATATGTGTATATTTATTCTAAACACAAACGGGAATATTATATTAACTGTACGTTGTGTTACAGAGTCAAATTGTCTCGGAACAAAACGTGCACAATATTTTTGCAGCAGTGCCTGCCGTAAAGCAGTGACTGTCGTAAAAAAGAAGCGGAACATGGCATTAACTTGAAGTGGAGGCAGCGATGTCTGTCGTGTGGAGATATTTTAAAGTGGATGACTGCGTTTGCAAACTGTGAGATATGTAACGTTCGTATTTCAAGAGGAGGTAAGGAAAAGGCTGCATTTAACACAACAAACCTGATTAGGCACATCAGAAACAAACACCCGACACAATACACAGAGTTTAACCAGACAACGCAGCCCAGCTCACGCTGCAAGAGACTTTATAATTTATATTTATCTCATAAAGAAAAACATACACTTCCTTCTGTGAAGCCACAGGAGGAGAGTTAAGGAGTGCTGTTCAGAAAAGCATGTTACTAGCCTTATTTTATAAAACTGACACTTTAAGTTTCTTATTTGTTTACATGCCTGCTCAGTATTTTAAGTTGAGCTGCTTATTTTAAATTAGACATTTTTATTTCATACTGTTGCACTAAACTTCATTGTGAAGAATTTATTTCTTATTACTTGATTGTTCAAGCTACTTCTTATTTGTTTAGCATGCCTGCTCAGTATTTTAAGTTGAGCTGCTTATTTTAAATTATACATTTTTATTTCATACTGTTGCACTAAACTTCAATGTGAAGATTTTTTTTTTTTAAATATAATTACTTGATTGTTCAATCTACCTCACAGAAGTACTCTGTTAAATGTTAAGGTAAATAAAATAAAAATTAAGGGACATCTGGATTTTTTTTTCCTTCATTTTAAAAATGTATTTTAGAAGTATCGGATCGGGACTCGATATCGGCCAATACTCAAATTAAAGGACTCTGACTCGGACTCGGGGTCAGAAAAACCTGATCGGGACATCCCTAATAATGTCCACACAGGTCAATACAGCAAGTATTTCCTCGTGCCCAAACAAGACCAGGGCTTGAGACCTATTCTAGATCTTAGAGCGCTGAACAGAAGAATAAAAACATACAAGTTCAGAATGCTCACGCTGAAACAAGTGATCCAGTCGGTAAGACCGGGGGATTACACCTGTACAGTAGATCTCATAGATACATTTTTCCACGTGAGCATCTGGAAAAACCACAGAAAATATCTCCGCTTTGCATTCGAAGGGAAAGCGTACGAATTTCTGGTTCTCCCTTTCGGACTAAAAACTGCCCCAAGATCATTTACAAAATGTCTGGATGCAGCCTTAACCCAACTGAGGGGTCAAGGGGTCAGGACCATGAATTATCTCGACGATATTTTAATCCTCGCTAACAACAGAAGGCAAGCCCAGCTGCACACACACATAGTGATGACACACCTGGAGGCTCTGGGCTTCGTCTTAAACCTGCAGAAAAGCAATAATAATAATAATAATAATGTCTTTTCCTGTCATCTGCGTATGTTTCCCATACACAGACGAAATTCGTCTCTGCATTTAACCCAACCACCTACCAGGTGGTGCAGTGAGCAGCCCGAAAGCGCCCGGGGAGCTGGAGAAATAGGTGTGCACTCATAGACACCCCAAGGTGGGTAGTGGCCGGGGCGCGAACCCGCGTCCTTCGGGTCCCAAGTCAAAAGCCCTGCCACTAGACCATTACCGTATTTTTGGCAGTACAGGTCAACACCATTTGGTACCGAGCATGGCTCTCAGAGGCTCAGATTTCATCAATCCGCCTCTGCCTGGCGTGCTTTGAGCTGGGACAGAGTGTACCCCTCAAACTGTGCCAACGTCTTTTGGGCCTCCTAGCAACAGCCATTGTCTGCATGCCTCAGGCCTTATTAAGGATCCACAGGGCCCCCCCAGGTTTGCGGTTGAATGCCTTCGCCAAGTCCACAAAGCACATGTAAACTGGTTGGGCAAACTCCCACGCACCCTCCAGGACCCTGCTGAGAGTGTAGAGCTTGTCCAGTGTTCCACATCCAGGACGAAAACCTATTGCAAAATGGGAGACAGATTTATCAATCAACTTTGACCAACTATTTTTTTTGTATACCTGTACAAATGATTGTCACAGCCATTTCCCTCAGCGTCATATTGTCAAGTTTGCTGATGACTCTGTCATCCTGTCCCTTCTAAGCAGTGATGACCCAGACCCCGGGCCTGTGATGGGGGACTTCATAGAATGGTGTGAGTCTTCCTTTTTAAAATTAAATGTTTCTAAAACAAAGGAGATGATCATTGATTTCAGGAAAAATTCTTCAGTAACAACTCCCATGGTCATTAACGTTGAAGCTGTGGAGGTAGTGCAACAATATAAATACCTGGGAACTGTTTTCGATGATAAATTGACCTTTGACCTCCACGTGAATTCTCTTTGTAAAAAGGCCCACCAGAGAATGTATTTTTATCGGAAGCTTTGTGGTTTTAATGTTGATTCAACTTTTATGAGAATGTTTTATTCATGTTTTATTGAGTCTATTTTAACCTTTACCTTCATCTGTTGGTTTGGACTTTTGACCTGCAAGAACAAGAGCAAACTCTCGGGGATTGTCAGGATGTGCAGCAAAACTGCTGGCATAGACCTAAAGAACCTTACAGACCTACACAAGGTGAAGTCAGTGAATAAGGCCAGGCAGATTCTGGCAAACCCTGATCACCCACTCCATGACAAGTTCAGGCTGCTTCCATCTGGACACAGGTTTCTGCAACCCAGACGTAGAACAAACAGGTTGAAAAACTTATTTATCCCTGTAGCAATCAGGTTTCTTAATGCACACTAATTTTAACACTGTTAATTTAATGTCTTATTGTCTTGTGTTTATATGTGTATGTGTGTGTAAGTGCATATGTATGAATTTGTACACACCTATTGACTGCAAATCTAATTGCCCCTCGGGGATAATAAAGGAACTTGAACTTGAACTTGAAAACACCTGGTCTCAAATATGTTTAAAAACATTTAAAATGACTAGAATCTCCAATTTACAATTACCGGTAATACAGTATAAAGTTCTCTATAGAGCAGTGGTTCCCAAAGTGGGGTACTCGTACCCCTGGGGGTACGCAGGAGGGACTTAGGGGGTACGCGAGAAAATTTGAAAAAATAAAGTGAAAAAAGACTGAAGTGCCTTCAAATAATACACATGTATATGCTGCCATCTAGTGTTCAGCAAAATCATTGCACTGGCAAAGTAGAAGGGTGTGAAAATAGGCGTGACTCGCTGATGGGACACCTGTCGATCAAAGCAGCCTTCACTCAACTTCTTGTCGGAGCTGAGAAAAGATGGATAGATGGTTAAAAAAGAAAATATGCAAATCCAGAAAGACACCGACAACTATCACCAGCCAGCCTACTGCAGGAGGTGAACCTGCCAGCGACAACGCTCCAAACAATTCTTCGAATAGAAGAGATACATCAAACCAAGATGTTAGCAGTGCATCTGTTAGCCCTGCTAGCCAACCTGCTAGCTGCATGGCCATGGACAGTGACAAGTGTTCGGATGTGGAGCGGGCTGGGCGGGATATGGATCCTTGTGGTGTGGGGAAGCCCGTCGCCTCGGACAGAGAAACAAAAAGGCACAAATATGATGAAAGCTACATTGCTTTGGGATTCACATCTACTAATACAGGTAGATTTACTCAGCCACAGTGTGTTTTTCCGTTGCTACATGACTTTGTATGGAAATGAACATCCATTGAGTATGAGTGTGAAACGTGACATTACTGCACATCTTGGTGAGCTGGCTTCCCAGTTACGCCGGTACTTCCCTGAATCTGATGGATCAGATAGTTCAACTATCTGATCCATCAGATTCTATCATAGTTGGATACGACACCCGTTCAGCTCTATGCCCGAAGCTTTACCAACAACAGAACAGGAGAGTCTCATTGAAATAGCAACAGATGGATCCCTAAAAGTTGAATTCAACCAGAAGCCACTGCCTGATTTCTGGATCGGACTGGCCACAGAACAGCCTGAGTTAGCCAAACGTGCTGTAAAGACTTTGATGCCCTTTGCTACAACATACTTGTGTGAAAGTGGATTCTCAGCTCTGACAAATATGAAGACAAAATACAGAGCAAGACTTTGTGTTGAAAACGATTTAAGACTCAGAGTGTCTCAAAACCAAACATTGCAGAGTTGTGCGCATCTTTCCAAGCACATCCTTCTCATTAAAGCTGTGGTGAGTTTAACTAAATACACTGTTGAATAACTTTGTTATCCCACCATAAAAATATTTACCAAATAATTCATTCTACACAGGCTAAATTTTTGGATAATTCATAGACTATAAAATAAATGTGTTGCTTAGTAATACTAACATTTACTAATAAACATCATTTGGTGGTAAATAACAGTTGCATATTATTTTTATTTGATGGGTACAGTGTTTACAAACACATTTTAAAGGCCGTGTAATTAGGTGGTACTTGGCTTGAGGTCAGATGTTTGAAGGGGTACAGAACTGAAAAAAGTTTGGGAACCACTGCTATAGAGTACATCATACAGGTCAGCAAATGTTTAAGATGGGATTTACATCATCTAACAACTGCTCACAGTGCACAGGTAATATACCTGATGATTATATACACGCACTCTGGTTTTGTCCACCCGTTCAGAGGTTCTGGGTCCAGGTCTGTGAAGACTTGTCTAAATGTCTGAAATGTAATATTCCACTCTCTCCATCTGTTTGCTTATTGGTTATCTTTGAAGATGTTACACTAGAAAAAAATACATCCCGCATGATTTTCACTGCCTTATGCATCGCAAAGAAAACCATACTTCTGAATTGGAAAAATAAAATTAATCTTAGCATTAATATTAGTATTAGTCTTTGAACAGCATCTGCCAACACATCGGATCAATCTATTTGGGCTCCTTTGATCGGCTCCGTTAAATAGTGAGGGTGGGGGGTCTGGGATCTGGCCTTGTGGGGCATTGGGGTTGATGTGGGG
>JBBPBX010015367.1:26211-39934 GCA_038048925.1 Garcialebias charrua | reverse complement strand
TGGACTGTCGGTACCTATCTGCTGCTTCCGGGGTCCCACAGGCCAAAAAGGCCCAATAGGACTCCTTCTTCAGCTTGACAGCATCCCTCACCGCCGGTGTCCACCACCGGGTTCGAGGGTTGCCACCACGACAGGCACCAACAACCTTGCGGCCACAACTCTGATAAGCTGCCTCGACAATAGAGGCGCGGAACATGGCCCACTCGGACTCAATGTCCCCCGCCTCCCTCGGAACGTGTTCAAAGCTCTGCCGGAGGTGGGAGTTAAAGCTCTGTCTTACGGGAGACTCTGCCAGACGTTCCCAGCAGACCCACACAATACGTTTGGGTCTGCCAGGTCTAGGGATGGGAACCGAGAACCGGTTCTGTTAGAGAACCGGTTCTTAAAAGTCCAATTCCATGGAATTGTAGGATGCTTGTCTTAACGATTCAGCTTATCGGTTCTGCAGACTCCTGGTGGTGACGTGTTTAAGCGCTGACATCACAGACATGCGCCGCGCCCGAGTGGTGGTGGCGTGGTGGTGTCTAAATAAATATTTCTTAGCTGACTTCATAGCAGACGTCCTTCTGAGCTTAACGAAATGTTCAAATCAGCTGGATTTAAAAAAAAAAAGTTCGCGGAATTTTAGGCAGGCGCCAGGCGGGTCAAACCGGACGCTTTCTTTCTTTAAATTTAGCTAAATAAACGCTTAAAAAATATATTTCTTAGCTGACTTAATAGTAGACGTACTCTTGAGTTTAACGAAATGTTCAAATAAGCTGGATTTAAAAAAAAAAGTTCGCTGATTTTTATGCAGGCGCCAGGCGGGTCAAACCGGACGCTTTGTTTCTTTAAATTTAGCTAAATAAACGCTTAAAAATATATTTCTTACCTCACTATAGCAGACGGGCTCCTGAGCTGAACCAAATGTGAAATCAGCTGGATTTAAAAATCCGCGGTGTGGTTTATGAGTGGTATAAACTTCTGGAAGTGGTCCCTCTTCCTCTTCACTCTCTGAGTCCTCTGCTGGCTGCTGCCTACAGCGCCTCTAAAGCGGCCGAAACTGGTACTGCACCATTTTCGCCAAAAATGAAAAACGAAGAATCAGAGCGAAAAATGAGTCTAAAAATATGGGAAAAAATCCATAAATAAATTCTTTATGAACACAAATGGTTTACTATATTTTATTACCCAAATGAGAATTGATAACAGAATTGATAAGGAATCGAATCGATAAATGACATCGATAAAGGCATCGATATTGATAATTTCTTATCAATTCCCATCCCTAGCCAGGTCTGACCGGCATCCTCCCTCACCATCGGAGCCAACTCACCACCAGGTAGTGGTCAGTGGACAGCTCCGTCCCTCTCTTCACCCGAGTGTCCAGGACATGTGGTCGCAGATCAGATGAGACGACAACAAAGTCGATCATCGAACTACGACCTAGGGTGTCCTGGTGTCAAGAGCACATATGGACACCCTTATGCCTGAACATGGTGTTCGTTATGGACAATCCATGACGAGCACAGAAGTTCAATAACAGAACACCACTCGGGTTCAGATCAGGGGGGCCGTTCCTCCTAACCACACCCCTTTAGGTCTCACTGTCATTGCTAGGGATGGGAATTGATAAGAAATTATCAATATCGATGCCTTTATCGATGTCATTTATCGATTCGATTCCTTATCAATTCTGTTATCAATTCTCATTTGGGTAATAAAATATAGTAAACCATTTGTGTTCATAAAGAATTTATTTATGGATTTTTTCCCATATTTTTAGACTCATTTTTCGCTCTGATTCTTCGTTTTTCATTTTTGGCGAAAATGGTGCAGTACCAGTTTCGGCCGCTTTAGAGGCGCTGTAGGCAGCAGCCAGCAGAGGACTCAGAGAGTGAAGAGGAAGAGGGACCACTTCCAGAAGTTTATACCACTCATAAACCACACCGCGGATTTTTAAATCCAGCTGATTTCACATTTGGTTCAGCTCAGGAGCCCGTCTGCTATAGTGAGGTAAGAAATATATTTTTAAGCGTTTATTTAGCTAAATTTAAAGAAACAAAGCGTCCGGTTTGACCCGCCTGGCGCCTGCATAAAAATCAGCGAACTTTTTTTTTAAAATCCAGCTTATTTGAACATTTCGTTAAACTCAAGAGTACGTCTACTATTAAGTCAGCTAAGAAATATATTTTTTAAGCGTTTATTTAGCTAAATTTAAAGAAAGAAAGCGTCCGGTTTGACCCGCCTGGCGCCTGCCTAAAATTCCGCGAACTTTTTTTTTTTTAAATCCAGCTGATTTGAACATTTCGTTAAGCTCAGAAGGACGTCTGCTATGAAGTCAGCTAAGAAATATTTATTTAGACACCACCACGCCACCACCACTCGGGCGCGGCGCATGTCTGTGATGTCAGCGCTTAAACACGTCACCACCAGGAGTCTGCAGAACCGATAAGCTGAATCGTTAAGACAAGCATCCTACAATTCCATGGAATTGGACTTTTAAGAACCGGTTCTCTAACAGAACCGGTTCTCGGTTCCCATCCCTAGTCATTGCCCACGTGAGCGTTGAAGTCCCCCAGTAGAACAAGGGAGTCCCCAGAAGGCGCACTCTCCAATACCCACTCCAAGGACTCCAAAAAGGGTGGGTAATCTGCGCTGCCGTTTGGCGCATAGGCACAAACAACAGTCAGAGCCCGTCCCCCCACACGTAGGCGAAGGGAGGCTACCCTCTCGTTCACCGGGGTGAACCCCAACGTACAGGCACCAAGATGGGGGGCAACAAGTATGCCCACTCCTGCTCGGCGCCTCTCACCAGGGGCAACTCCAGAGTGGAAGAGTGTCCAACCCCTCTCAAGGAAACTGGTTCCAGAGCCAGAGCCATGCGTTGAGGTGAGTCCGACTATTTCTAGCCGGAACCTCTCAACCTCACACACTAGCTCAGGCTCCTTCCCCACCAGAGAGGTGACATTCCATGTCCCAATGGCCAGCTTCTGTAGCCGAGGATCAGACCGCCAGGGTCCCCGCCCTCGGCCACCACCCATCCCACATTGCACCCGACCCCTTTGGCCCCTCCCATAGGTGGTGAGCCCATGGGAAGGGGGACCCACGTCTCCTCTTCGGGCTGTGCCCGGCCGAGCTCCATGGGTAAAAGCCCGGCCACCAGGCGCTCGCCAACGTGCCCCACCTCCGGGCCTGGCTCCAGAGTGGGGCCCCGGTGACCCACGTCCGGGCGAGGGAACTTTGAATCCATTTATTTGACTCGTCATAAGGGGTCTTTGGGTTGCACTTTGTCTGGTCCCTCACCCTGTCTGCCTTGGGTGACCCTACTAGGGGCATGAAGCCCCTGACAGCATAGCTCTACTTTTTATTTAAAATAAACTGGAGTGCACAGAATAACTTTAAAAGATATTGTTTTAAATTAAATGCAGAGGTTTTAGCCTCTATTCTGTGTAATGTAAATGTTTCCTGTTCTCTTTCTTTTAAACCAGCAGATTGCAGGTTTTTAAAGCTTAAATTTACCACAATGTGACTGTAATTACTCATTCTGACCCCTATAGAGGCGCTGTTGACTTTAAGGCCGCTAATTCCGTTAGCTTGAAAACGAAGACGGTGAAAAAAATCAACTTTTTGGATGAGTTTCAGCCTGGATGTGACAATCGCTTAAACAAACGTTCATTTAAGAAACAAATCCATTTGATTAAAATGTTTGGAACAAGTTCTGTGAACTTTTAGATATTAAGAAAAACAATCTTTTTCTTTTTTTTCTCTATCTGGGTCACGTCACTTCCGGTGACGTGTCGTACGTGATGCCTTCACAGACTTTGACGTACCGTTGGAATTTTGTACGAACTGACTTTTTAGTCGGTCTAAAACACTTGTAAATATCTCAAAACACCGCGTTTAAACAGTTTCTGATGATATTTCATGCATAGAAACAAACCAAGCCAGACAATCTGTCAGAATTGTGTGAACAAAACTGAAATTTGACCACCAGCACTGCGTGTCACGTGATCACTTTGAACCAATCACAGCACGACAAATGTACATGTATGGCTTTCAAGATGGGAGCTAGCTAGCTGTTAGCGTAACTTTTCGGACTCTGTACAACTCAATAAAAATGCTTAATTCATTCAACCTTTATTTAGTCAGGTAAATCTTTTGAACCTCATGGGCTCATTTACAAAAGCGACCTGCATTAAAACATTGCAGTACTTCTCTAAAGTATGGCAAACAAATTCGAACAGCGTCACTGAGCCACGCTCAGTAAGAACAGCTTATTTACTGATGAAACCACAGACTCGTCCAGAACCGAGTCCAATCTTATCAGAACCAGGCCGACGTAGAACCATCTCTACCACGGCCGACACAAGCTTCAGGGCAGGAGAATGTGTTCTATTTCTGTCCACAATGTAAACTACCATACACAAGAAACTTTGCAGATATAGAAACAGAGCTTATTAGGCAAATGACACGCCGGTCATTAACGTAGATGTGGTTTTATCTGTGACACGTCAGCCAAGAGTCCAAACGACTCAGAACCGGAACCACACAGCAACATCAAATTTTAACCCAAAAACTTCAACACAGCGTTTTAAAAGTTGCTCAATGACAATATTACAGCTTCAAATGACAAGACATGCAGCATGTAACGTTCTGAACACCATCAGCCAAAACAAAATCATAGAGTCATTAAAATTGGATATTATATGCCAACATGTTAAGAACAAAAATATTAAATATTAAACTTTCAGAGACTTGTACAGGCCACCAAATGTAATAATGTATATATATGCGCTTATCAGTTTACTGATTTACCTATATTTTAGATGTAAATTGGCAGGGTTTAGACTGACACAAAAATACATCATTAATTAAACGAGTTCTCTCTTTTTCAGCTTAATATCAATAATTTTGTGACTAGACCATATGTAATTCACAGGAAACGTTAAACTTATGTTGGTACAGCAGGACTGGACCATTTATTTGACATAATTATAAATTACATCACAATATATTTACATGATTGGATCGATCGAAATTTCCTATAACTAACTGTTCACAGATTAAAACATAGGAACAACAGGACACAAGTTATCGATCTTATAATAACTTATCTCTGCAGGCATTTAGCTTAAGTTTACTGTCTTAAAATAAGAAAGTTTCAGAGTAGGAGGAAGATGAAGGATGAGGAGAGGTACTATCTTGATGTGTTTTAACCAGAAGCATGGCAGCTCTCCGACCGATCTCGGCTACACGTTGGTACACTTGGCAAAGCATTTGATGACTTTGTTACCTCGTGAAGATGGTCAGTCCCCAGTTGGTCCAACTGGCCAGTTCGTTTACCGTTCTTCGGCGTCTCCAGACGTGTGCCAAGACTCGGACCGTAGTAACGCACGTCCTGGTTGGCTTTTCAGAATAAAACTTTCCTTGGAGGAAAATTCATTCAGATGGAGCTTTCCAGCTCTTGAAGATGACTTATAACTTGGCATGTTAGAAGTCTTTTTAACTGATGATGTGGTCATTAGCGTGTTAACCAGACGATCATCAGTTCTTTGGAGAAGACCATAGTTTGAGACTTACTCCAGCAAACTCTTCTGCTCAGACAGGAGGTGTCTTCTTAAGAAGAAAGTGTGAGCAACGTTACGTTCAATTCTCTCGCTGGCTTGTTTTGCCAGTGAGAGAGAGACGGAACGCATGAAGGTCAGCTTAGAAGAACAGATAGACTTTGTTTTAGGAGAAGACACACAGTTAGATGCCAGACACTTGATTAAAGCTGTTTCTAACTTCTAACAAACTGAGGAGTTCAGTCTGACATATTAATTCACTTTCACCGTTTGATTCATCATATGAAGTGATCAACATTTTGAAATATCATAAAACATGATCAAACAATGACAAGTTTTTCTCAGAATTAATTCTGAATTAACACACATTAAAAGGAAGTCTCTTCTGAAATAATATGTGTTTTGATTCAAATAAATGTAATAAAATAGTGTTAATGTCTTTTTACTGAAAGTATCAGTGAAAAGGTGTCACTGGGACAGTTCAGAGACGAAGGTGTATCAGAGACCACCGTCTGGATCACTACAGTACAGTATTGTTGTTGAAAATTGTACAGGTAGTCCCCGACTTATGAGCGAGTTCCGTCACTAGGGGGCGCTCGTAAGTCAAAAATTCGTAAGTAGGAACACATAGTAAAAAAAAAAAAAAAAAAAATTTTTTTTTTTTTTTTTTACTTTTTTTTTTTATTTTTTAATAAATGAATACATGTACAGTACTGGACAGTCACCAAGCACTTAGCCTATCCTAACACAGTTTTTAAAGATGAAGGAATAAGTTGAATTGTCTCCCTTTCACATAAAGGGAGCAAGCTCCCTATGGAGCCTGCAGGGAGGAGGGAGACAATTCAACTGATTCCTTCATCTTTAAAAACTGTGTTAGGATAGGCTAAGTGCTTGGTGACTGTACAGTACTGTACATTTATCTATTTATTAAAAATATACAGTATATACAGTATTTTTATTTTTTATTGTTTTTTATTTATTAATAGATAAATGTACAGTACTGTACAGTCACCAAGCACTTAGCCTATCCTAACACAGTTTTTAAAGATGAAGGAATCAGTTGAATTGTCTCCCTCCTCCCTGCAGGCTCCATAGGGAGCTTGCTCCCTTTATGTGAAAGGGAGACAATTCAACTTATTCCTTCATCTTTAAAAACTGTGTTAGGATAGACTAAGTGCTTGGTGACTGTCCAGTACTGTACATGTATTCATTTATAAAAAAATAAATAAAAAAAGTTAAAAAAAAAAAATCGTTTTTTTTTATTTTTATTTCTTTTTAATGAGATGCATGCTCGTAAGTCCGGGACCTCGTAAGTCAGAGCGCTCGTAAGTCGGGGACTACCTGTACTCCAGTGCGTCCCGTCTCTCAGTGATAAATAATCCCATCTGCATCAGATTTTTGGTACTTGATTAATGAGCACTTCCAGAAAAATTGGTATTGTTGATTCATGACATCACTTAAACCCCACCAACTCCCACAAGAAACTCACGATTGTTGGGTGACTCTTTCAGCTTCCGCCTGTGTAACATACAAGACTGAAACTGTATTTGCTAACTGTTCTTGGCGAACTGGTGCTGGATGGGCACGAGAGCATTCGAGGTGGCGACCGAGCAGATGAACTGGAGCTCCCACGGTCGCCACAATAGGCCGGAGCGGCGCTAAGCTGCGAGGGCCTTAATGCTGTTTGCAGTTTTAATTGTAAATTGGAGTTTTTAATCATCTTAAAAGTTCTTAGACATATCCAAGACCAGACGTGTTGGTCAAAGTTGACTGACAAGTCTCCCATTTTACAATGGGAAGGGATATAGATTCATCTATTTTAATGAGTGTCCGGTAAACCTTAGATAGTAATTTGGGAGTGTTAAGATTAAGGAATTCTAATACACTTGTTGGTATTTCAATCCTAGGGTTATTAAGGTTAATTGTTGATGTTATAGATTTAATTTGTTGATATTCTAAAAAATTATTCTTATCAACCCAATATTGTGTTATTAATCTGTTAAATGGGATATAGTCTATTTCCTCATATATATATATATATATGCTCCAAATATTCTATTCCTTTACACTTTCAACCTGGGAAATTTATCATTTCTGTTGTAGGATGTCAAGGTTGTTCCAGATGGGTGTACGTCTGCATGGAATTAGTGAAAACTGTCATTTTAAGAAACTCCCACCAAGCTGCCAGAGAGGAGCTGATATTGATGCTTTTAAAGCATTCCTGTCTTTTTATTTTTTATAATAATTATAATAATGAATTTAATTTGTAACGCACTTTCCATTAACAAAAATCTCAAAGTGCTACAAAGTGCAACCTAAATCAATGATCAAATAAAAACAAGTGATAAAATCAAGTAAAATCAATGATCCATCCATCCATCCATCTTCTTCCGCTTATCCGGGGTCGGGTCGCGGGGGTAGCAACCTAAGTAGGGAGGCCCAGACTTCCCTCTCCCCAGCCACTTGGAGCAGCTCCTCCGGGGGAATCCCAAGGCGTTCCCAGGCCAGCCGAGAAACATAGTCCCTCCAGCGCATCCTGGGTCTTCCTCTGGGTCTCCTCCCGGTGGGACATGCCCGGAACACCTCACCAGGGAGGCGTCCAGGAGGCATCCTAACCAGATGCCCGAGCCACCTCAACTGGCTCCTCTCGATGTGGAGAAGCAGCGGCTCTACTCCGAGTCCCTCCCGGATGACTGAGCTTCTCACCCTATCTCTAAGGGAGAGTCCAGCCACCCTGCGGAGAAAACTCATTTCAGCCGCTTGTATCCGAGATCTTGTTCTTTCGGTCATAACCCAAAGCTCATGACCATAGATGAGGGTGGGAACGTAGATCGATCGGTAAATTGAGAGCTTTGCCTTTTGACTCAGCTCTCTCTTCACCACGACAGACCGGTACAGCGCCCGCTTCACTGCGGACGCTGCACCTATCCGCCTATCGATCTCACGCTCCAGTTTTCCCTCATTCGTGAACAAGATCCCGAGATACTTAAACTCCTCCACTTGGGGCAGGACCTCCTCCCCGACCCGGAGAGGGCATGCTACCCTTTTCCGGCTCAAGACCATGGCCTCGGATTTGGAGGAACTGATCCTCATCCCGGCCGCATCACACTCGGCTGCAAACCGCTCCAGTGAAAGTTGTAAATCACGAACTGATGAAGCCAGTAGGACCACATCATCTGCAAAAAACAGAGAAGCGATTCTAAGGTCACCAAAACGGATCCTCTCAACACCTTGGCTGCGCCTAGAAATTCTGTCCATAAAAGTTATGAACAGAATCGGTGACAAAGGGCAACCTTGGCGGAGTCCAACTCTCACCGGAAACGAGCCTGACTTACTGCCGGCAATGCGGACCAAGCTCTGACACCGGTCGTACAGGGACCTAACAGCCCTTATCAAAGGGCCTGGTACCCCATACTCCCGGAGTACCCCCCACAGAACCCCCCGAGGGACGCGGTCGAATGCCTTCTCCAAGTCCACAAAGCACATGTAAACTGGTTGGGCAAACTCCCACGCACCCTCCAGGACCCTGTTGAGGGTGTAGAGCTGGTCCAGTGTTCCACGACCAGGACGAAAACCACACTGCTCCTCCTGAATCCGAGGTTCGACTATCCGACGGACCCTCCTCTCCAGAACCCCTGAATAGACCTTACCAGGGAGGCTTAAGAGTGTGATCCCCCTATAGTTGGAACACACCCTACGGTCCCCCTTTTTGAATAGGGGAACCACCACCCCAGTCTGCCAATCCAAGGGAACTGCCCCCGATGTCCACGCGATATTGCAGAGTCGCGTAAGCCAACACAACCCTACAACATCCAGAGCCCTAAGGAACTCCGGGCGAATCTCATCCACCCCCGGAGCCTTGCCACCGCGGAGCTTTTTAACCACCTCGGCGACCTCAGCACCAGAGATCGGAGAACCCGACCCAAAGTCCCCAGGCTCTGCTTCCTCAGTGGAAGACGTGCCAGTAGGATTGAGGAGGTCTTCGAAGTATTCCGCCCACCGACTCACAACATCCCGAGTTGAGGTCAGTAGCACGCCACCCCCACCATAAATGGTGTTGGTCGCGTACCTCTTTCCCCCCCTGAGACGCCGGATGGTGGACCAGAATCGCCTCGAAGCCGTACGGAAGTCATTCTCCATGGCCTCTCCGAACTCCTCCCACGCCCGAGTTTTTGCCTCAGCAACCACCCGAGCCGCATGCCGCTTGGACTGCCGGTACCTATCAGCTGCTTCCGGGGTCCCACAAGCCAAAAAGGCCCAATAGGACTCCTTCTTCAGCCTGACAGCATCCCTCACTGCCGGTGTCCACCACCGGGTTCGAGGGTTGCCACCACGACAGGCACCAACAACCTTGCGGCCACAGCTCCGATAAGCTGCCTCGACAATAGAGGCGCGGAACACGGCCCACTCGGACTCCATGTCCCCCGCCTCCCTCGGAACGTGTTCAAAGCTCTCCCGGAGGTGGGAGTTAAAGCTCCGTCTTACGGGAGACTCTGCCAGACGTTCCCAGCAGACCCTCACAATACGTTTGGGTCTGCCAGGTCTGACCGGCATCCTCCCCCACCATCGGAGCCAACTCACCACCAGGTAGTGGTCAGTTGACAGCTCCGCCCCTCTCTTCACCCGAGTGTCCAAGACATGCGGCCGCAGATCAGATGAGACGACAACAAAGTCGATCATCGAACTGCGACCTAGGGTGTCCTGGTGCCAAGAGCACATATGGACACCCTTATGCTTAAACATGGTGTTCGTTATGGACAATCCATGACGAGCACAGAAGTCCAATAACAGAACACCACTCTGGTTCAGATCAGGGGGGCCGTTCCTCCCAACCACACCCCTCCAGGTCTCACTGTCATTGCCCACGTGAGCGTTGAAGTCCCCCAGTAGAACAAGGGAGTCCCCAGGAGGCGCACTCTCCAATACCCCCTCCAAGGACTCCAAAAAGGGTGGGTAGTCTGAGCTGCCGTTTGGTGCATAGGCACAAACAACAGTCAGAGCCCGTCCCCCCACACGTAGGCGAAGGGAGGCTACCCTCTCGTTCACCGGGGTGAACCCCAACGTACAGGCACCAAGATGGGGGGCAACCAGTATGCCCACTCCTGCTCGGCGCCTCTCACCAGGGGCAACTCCAGAGTGGAAGAGTGTCCAACCCCTCTCAAGGAAACTGGTTCCAGAGCCAGAGCCATGCGTTGAGGTGAGTCCGACTATTTCTAGTCGGAACCTCTCAACCTCACACACTAGCTCAGGCTCCTTCCCCACCAGAGAGGTGACATTCCATGTCCCAATGGCCAGCTTCTATAGCCGAGGATCAGACCGCCAGGGTCCCCGCCCTCGGCCACCACCCATCTCACATTGCACCCGACCCCTTTGACCCCTCCCACAGGTGGTGAGCCCATGGGAAGGGGGACCCACGTCTCAATGATAAACAATCAATGATAACAAATCAATGATAAACAACAAAAATCAATAATAAAATCAATTAAAAACAATGATAATATCAACTAAGATCAAAGATAAAATCATGTGGAGGCAGAGTAGGCTTGCTTAAAAAGAAAGGTTTTTAAGCTTTTTTTAAAGTCAACCAGTGACTGTGGAGCTCTCAGATAGTCAGGGAGGAAGTTCCAGAGGTGGGGGACAGCCACACAAAATGCCCGGTCTCCCATGGTCCTTAATTTGGTTTGTGGAAGGTGAAGGAGATTACTGTTCTGTGATTGTAGAGACCAGGTGGATGAATAGAGTGCAATAATGTCCTTTAGATAATCTGTTGAAGTTCCATGTAAGCATTGGTGGGTAATGAGAGCAATTTTGTACTGAATTATGTAGGTGACAGGAAGCCAATGGAGAATGGGTGTAATATGTAATGTTCAAATTTACGAGCTCTCAATAAAATCCTTGCTGCACTGTTTCGAATATATTGAAGCTTCTGAAGGTTTTTACCAGGGATTCCAATAAACAAGGAGTTGCAGTAGTTGAGCCTGGAGGAGACAAAAGCATGGACGAGTTTCTCAGCATCAGAAAAAGTTAGAGATGGGCGAAGTTTGGAGATGTTTCGAAGATGGAAGAAGCAGGTTTTAAACAGATGCTTAAAGCTGCAGTATGTAGCTTTTTTTATGAACATATTTCTTCACTCTGTCACTACCTCCTGACAGACTGATGTTAGCCAGGTAATCTCTGAAAAAAATTAAAAAAAAATATTGTCCCCTTGCTTCTCCAGGTGGTAAATAAGCATTTCTAAAAAGAAAAGGTGACCCGCCATTTTCCAGCCAATAAAAACAGAGTTTGTAACCAGCCAATAAAAACAGAGCTTGAATTTGAATCAGCCAATAAAAACAGAGCTTGAATTTGAAATTCAACAGACCACAAGGGGGCAGAGCCACATATGGCTCTGAGGGGGAGGGATCAGAATGCTTTGCCTGTTGAAAATATTTCTAAGTGCTGCAGTTCTACAGAAACTGCATACTGAACCTTTAATGTGATTTTCAAATGTAAGATGAGAGTCCATTTTTATTCCAAGATTTGTAACAGAGGTGGAGAGGGGGATGTCTTGTCCAGAAAAGGAAATTGTTGTTATAGTAGATGTTTGTACATGGTGAGGGGTGCCAATCAGTATGGCCTCAGTTTTGGAGCAGTTTAATTGAAGAAAGTTCTGATTCATCCATGCCCTTATTTCCTCCAAGCAGGTAGAGAGGGCAGTGAGTGAAGATGGAGATGACTATGGTGATGATGATGATGCTCCAGTCCTGATGTAAAGCTGTGTATCGTCGGCATAACAGTGAAAATAAATGTTGAACTGATTAATAATTAATAAGTTTTAACTAATGAATAGAAGGTCTGAAATCATTATATTGTTGCAAAGTGTCTGTTCTACGTCTAGCCAGGGTTCATCAAGGGGTGTGTGTTTTATCCATGTTGAGATGTATTCTAGCCTGTTGGCTAGAAAGTAATAATAAAAGTTGGGTAGTTCTAGTCCTCCTTTATCTTTGGTTTTCTGTAGTGTTTTTAATCTAATACATGGGGGTTTATCATTCCAGAGGAATTTAGAGATGGAGGAGTCCAGGGATCTAAACCAGTCAGATGATGGTTTATCTGGGATCATTGAGAATAAATAGTTTATTCTAGGCAAAACCATCATTTTTATTGAAGCAATCCTTCCCATAAGAGATAAGGGTAAAGGTTTCCATCTAGCAAGATCATCCTCAATTTTCTTTAAAAGTGGGATGTGGTTTAGTTTTGTTAAATCTGCCAATTTATGAGAGACTTTGATACCCAAGTATGTAACATTCTCTGACTGCAGTTGTGTAGTAAGTGAATTGTTGAAAAAGCAATTAATTGGTAAAACTGTGGATTTCAGTGTACCGTAGGTGCTATTAGAGTTTTGTTTTTCATGGCGAGATGTCCAACTTTGAGGTCTGGCCCCACTCCTTCAGCATATTTCGAAACAAACCGTTTTGATAACTTTTGGTCCCACATGCCTTATGAAAAAACTGGCCAAGTTTGAAACCGATTTAGAGAAATCCTTAGGAGGAGTTTGTTCAAATGCGGAGGCTGTAAATCGCCAAAAAGGTGTGAAAATTTGGACAACATTCCAAAATGACCGCCTTTCTATTTAATAATAATAATAATAATGTCACATTTTTGTCATCTGTGTATGTTTCCATACAAGACGAAATTTGACTCTGCATTTAACCCAATCACCACCAGGTGGGGCAGTGGGCAGCTATAGAAAGCGCGCCGGGGAGCAATTGGGATGAGCATACAACGTTGGTGCCAGAGGGTTTTCTGTGCATCTTGGTGAATTGGACAAGTGTACCAAATTTCATGCTTCTACAACAAACTAAGGCCAATGCGGAGGGTATTTCGAAAATTTCTAGGTGGCGCTCTTGAACCGTTTGTTGCAATTTTTGCCAAGCCAACAAAATACGTAAATTTTCACCAGTCCTGATGTGGCCGCTAAATTTGGTGAGTTTTGGGATATGTAAAGGCCCCCAAAAGGCCAATTCATTTGGCGGAAAAAATTTGCAGGTCGGGCCTGAATAGAGCAATTACAATAGGCTTTCGCAGCACTTTGCTGCTCGGGCCCAGGGCCGGATTTAGGAGGATGGGGGCCCCTGGGCTTGAGTCAATATCGGGGCCCACATATACATACATACATACATACATACATATATATATTA
>JBBPBX010015367.1:2802-26162 GCA_038048925.1 Garcialebias charrua | reverse complement strand
ATATATATTTGTTGTTTGTTTGTTTGTTTGTTTGCTTGGGTTCAGATGATATACTGTATAATAAAAATATATATATATATACATAAACTGGTTCATATCCAAATTACTATGGTAAAGTATGATGAGTTATTCACCAACATACTTTCGAAGGTAGTACTGTAAATCTTTTCACTTACTGGGATGTTCTTTCTTTCAATCAGCATTTCCTTGATAGAGAGGAACAATGGTTTGAGAGAGGAGTAAAGGAGGCCATCTTTGTGAAAAGAAACCGTCCATCATTAAACAGGGGTGGAGGCCTCCGGGTTCAACTGTCCCCCTCTTACAATGCTGTTATTGCTAGTATCACTCAGCCCTCTGTGAATAGCAAACAACCATCAGGGTGTTAATGATCCATTGTTAGGCTGATGGCCCTCCTTGATCATGTGAGCAGCTGGTTTCAGGCTGTCATCAGCCAACTGGTTGTGTAACACTGAGAGGGTGCTATTTATAAGACTGAGCTGAATACAGAGAGAGAGTCAGAGAGTCTTTATTGTCATTTGCACCGCATGTGGTACATGTGATGAAAACGAGATTATGTACACGGGGTCCCAGTTACATCCAACAACAAATGCAAGAGAAAAACAGTAATAACAACTAGAATTAACTAAGAGAAACATCAACTAGTAATACACTAAGCCCTAAAGTGGTGGAAAAACATCATTATAAACAGCAGCACGAACATGAGTCTGTATGAGCAGATGGTCACAGATGAACACAGCAACAAGAAAACAGATCAGCATCAGCATGATGTGATATACAGCAACTCAGACTGAGGAAGTCTTTCGGACGAAAGACAAAACGTTTCTACAATTATTTTGCTTAGTTTTGTTTTGTTTTTTAATGTATAATATAAGATAATTATAAATAGAATAAGAACTGGGCATAGTTTATTGAATGACACTCTTTTTAAGATGGGGAAACATCTTACTGGTTTATGTGATTGGTGTAATGCCGCAGAAACAATAGAACATGTTTTTAATAATTGCAGGAAATATGTGGGTCATAGGAGAATATTGAGAATGGAAATTGGATGCAATAGGGAACTAAAGTTGGAGGAAGTCGCTGCTCAGCTGAGTAGTGATGAAGGGAAAAGAAAGATATTTCGTTTAAAAAAAAATACTGGACTCAATAAGAGAATTTGAGAAAATAAATTAATATATAAGCACCAAGAGATGGCAGTAGTGCAACAATGATGGATGCAAGCTGCCGTTAAAAACCAAAGAAGAAGAAGCAACTCAGACTGAGGAAGTCTTTCGGACGAAAGACGAAACGTTTCTACATTTTTTTTTGTTGCTTTGTTTTGTTTTATTTTTTGAATGTCCAGAGGACCAGACTTAGCTTTTTTAGAATCAGCATTTGAAATTAAATTTTCCAGTCCATGTACTTGATAGGATCACCAACAGTTTTCCATTTGTCATAACTGAACTTGAAACGAGTTTGAAGCTTGTTTAATCTTTCTTCATGCAGTGCTTGGCCTTTCTCTGTGAGTTTTCTCTGTCTTACACTTTTCCTCAAGCTCTCAGCTGAAACAGCTTGACTTGTGCTTGGCTCTAATGGGTTTATATCTGCGGCTTCTTCTTCCTGATTTCCTTCTCGCTGCAACTCCACAGCTTCAGCATCACAGTCGTTTTGCATGGCCTTCTCACTGCTCATTGTATACTTTGGGCCTTATTAATTCAGTTTAACGTTAATGTCCTTATATTAAAGTCTGTAGCTTTAACTTAGCTTAAATACTACCTTTTTTAATTTGTTTATAAACTTGAATAATCCCGTTTTTCTTTTCTTTTCAAAACGAACCTAAATGTGGTGTGGGTTTAATTCCCCTTTTAAATACCACCCTTTGAATATATTTACAAACTGAAATAATTTTCACTGCAAAGATCAAGTTAAGCGTGGTTTTATAAATCTTAAATCAGAATAAGAAATCTTTCATTCGTTACAAACAGAAAATTATTTCAATGTCAAACAAAATTATACAACTTGCTGCCCTTTTTTTTGTGTTCACGCTTAATTTGTCAAACACTTGTAATTCAATTAAAATTAGCTTGGTAACAATCACCTTGTATGAAACAAAAATTTTCATAACTTTTAAACTTGTGCCTCTTTACCACAGCAGGTTAAAGCACTTACAGAGTGCCTTTAAAGTGGGCGGCCGTGGTGTAGTGGTAATGGCAGTCGTCTCCCGATCGGAAAGTTGGCGGTTCGACTCCCGGGACCTGCACCATGTGTCGTTGTGTCCTTGGGCAAGACACTTAACCCTGAGTTGCTCCCGGTAGGACTGGAAAGCACCTTGCATGGTAGTCTGCCGCCACCGGTTTATGAATGTGTGTAGCATTCAATATATGTGTAGCACTTTGAGATTTTCAGTAATGAAAAGTGCGTTATAAATTGAATTAATTATTATTAATTATTATTTAAAGTTAGCTAGGTTAATTCAACTGTTCACCATTAACTTATGGTGTTACCTGCTAGCAGATTAACCACACTGAACTCCTGAACACTGTCTGCCTCTGCGCTTGCAGCGTCTCTCTCTTTGATCCCAGAGAGTGACGTCACCGACTCACCGCTAAAGCCCGAGATACACTCATGCGTCCTCAGGTACGCCACCATACGCGCGCATTTTGTGCGCATGTGTTTTGCTGATATGCTTCAGCATATGTCAGAAACTATCAGCTTTCAAACGCTCGCGTTCTCCTTGTTGTAATATGAGCAGCTGCACACGGAGGGGACTCAACTGAGCTCGCTGATTGGTTACTTGCTGACACGCCTACTGAAATGATTGACAGCCAGCTCATGTAGCGCCTTGAAGACCGCGGCGGTGTTCATGCGGTGTTTCTACTATATATGTTGTAAAAAGTTCTCTCAGAAATAAAAATAATAACAGGGAGTGCTTTTCCTGCAGCACACAGCCCACCAGGGATATTTAAAACATCGCCGCACCCAGGTAGGACCTGAATTCATTCATTTCAATCATCGAGTGAACGGAGGAAGAAGCGGTTACTTGACTTTAGGCAAAAAAACAAAAGAAAAGGCCCGATCAGCGATAAAGAAGGGGAATTTATTTAATTTGTGTAACATACAAAACAGTCCGGCGCCGGGGAAGTTTATGTTCAGACACCGCGCATCGCGTATGCGTAGTAAAAAAAAAACTTTTGCGCGTACGTGCCCTGAGGGGCTACGCGGGGCTACGCTTTTGCCACAGCGTACGTACGCTGCGTATAGGCGTATCGTGAGGACGCTCGAGTGTATCTCGGGCTTAAAGGCCGGCGCAGAGCTCCGCGCTTGAGCGAGCGCGGCGCCCCGCTGTGTGAGCGCCGTGCGTGCACCGTTGCACAAGCCCTTTGAACGTTCACGCGAACGCGCCAAGCTCCAATTTTACGAGCGCGTACACGATGCGCGGTGTCTGACCAATCAGCGACCTCAGTTCAGTCCCCCTCCGCGTGCAGCTGCTCACAGAGAACGTGAGAAGAAAGCAGAGCTCTGCCCGGTGAACAGGCGCGCACAGAATGTGCCGTGTGTGGCGTCTAGGGAGGACGCCGAGCTCTGCATCGGGCTTTAACGAGTTCAGTGCTCCGCAGCTGCTGCGGGCTTCTCTCCTCCCTTTGCTCCTCTCCAGACACAACTCTCTCAAGCACGTAGCAGGCACGTAGAGTTCTGACTGAACTCCAACAGTAGCAGACTGAGTTCAGACACTATCCGTTCACAAAAAAAAAAAACTTCCTTCGGGGGCGGGGCCCCCAAAAGTGCAAGGGTGCTGAAGCCCAGGGAAGCCCCTGCGAAAATCCGGGCTTGCTCGGGCCTAATTATTCATGTTCACACTTGTTAATCAAATAAAGCAAACTCCATCAATGATTTGTTTTTCTTTCTTAGAAACAGAGGAAGAATAAGGTAAACATTTGTCAGACTGTAGCTGACTCTGTGTCCCTGATGAGAAATGTGTAGAAAAACATACATTATTGAAGTCAGAGGGAATTTTAAAGCACACGATTCATGGGCTGTGTCTCAATTCAGGGGCTGGGTCCTCATGAGTGCGCATTTGTCGGCCGCATACGTCATTGCCCCGCGCGGAGGACTGTCCTAATTCGAAGACTCCTCCTCATGCGGCCGAGGAATGCGGCCTACTTCCTGTCGAAATCTGAGGATGCATTCGTGAATCCTTCAAGACGGAGGCTATCCCAGAATTCATAGCGCCAGCAGAGATTTCGCGGGGGTGGGACTTTCTGCGTGCAGTGTCGGGGCTGCTTTATTTAGTCATCTCAAACAACCTCAGCTCGAATATATCTCATTAAAATTTAACTAAAGAAACGACTAAAAAAATGTGTTAGCTGAATATATACTAGTGTTTCTGAGTTTACTGTTTTTGAAAAACTGATTACAAATCAGATTATTTTACACGTGCGTAGCAAGGATTTTCTGAGTGGCAATCGTTTAAAAGATAGAGTGGACCTATGAAATGCAAGTTGCCCAGTAGCTCAAATGGTAAAGCATCCTGCGGTTGGCGCAGAGTTACTTTTCTCGAAGCTGGTTCGAATCTCACTCGGTACGTTAAAACTTATTTTACGTTTGTCTTTTATTGGATAAAAAAAAAGGAGTTTCACAAACTCCTTCTTTTTAATCTCAGTCCTCATTTTTTTATCCAATAAAAGACAAACGTAAAATAAGTTTTAACCGTACCGAGTGAGATTCGAACCAGCTTTGAGAAAAGTATCTCTGCGCCAACCGCAGGATGTTTTACCATTTGAGCTACTGGGCAACTTGCCTTTCATAGGTCCACTCTGTCTTTTAAATGATTGCCACTCAGAAAATCCTTGCTACGCACGTGTAAAATAAGCTGATTTGTAATCAGTTCTTAACAAACAGTAAACTCAGAAACACTAATATATACTGTATATTCAGCTGCGGCGTCCCTTCTCTTTCCACACACACACCAAGTGCGCACACTTCCCACCCATTTCAAGAGAACGCCCCACCCACTTCAATGCCGGCTCTCCGGAAGGCTAGACCGTCCCATTTCAGCAGTTTCGTCCAGCTCACCCGGCCTTGTGAGTGCGTGGCCTACTCGGCCCAGCTAGGCTGGGTCCTCATGAGGATGCAGCCCCTGAATTGAGACACAGCCATGGTGAGTCTGGAAGATGAATAAAGGTCGAGGGTCATAATTAGAGCAGTGCAGCTTCATGCTAAACGTTTATTTTCTAAACATAACGTCCCAGTGGCTTTTAAACCCCAAAATACATTACGGCAAAGACTGGTTTATCCCAAAGATCCAGTCCCCCAGCATAAACAGAGTAATATTGTGTATGCTGTTCAGTGTCAGGAGGGCTGTGATCAGTCTTACATCAGGGAAACTAAACAGCCACTGGCCAAAAAGGATGGCCTAGCACAGAAGATCAACATAATCAGGCCAGGACTCTGCGGTCTACACTCATCTCCAGGCCAGCGGTCACTCGTTCAGGGATGAAGATGTTCACATCCTTGATTGAGAGGATTGATGGTTTGAGAGAGGAGTGAAGACCCCGGCAGAACTCTGCGTTGGGCCGAACGCCGCTCGACGCGCGCGTGCTGCGCGCAAGCAGTTCATAGCATAGCTCTGCGTGAAGCTCTAACGTTTTCGCTCCAAATACTTGACGTCATTTGAGCAGAAGAAGGGCAGAGCGTTTAGCTACGGGACAAATTGAGGTCGCTGATTGGTCATTTGATTACACGCCTACTGAATTGATTGACAGGTCGGGTCGGGAAAAAAAAAACACGGGCTGTGCAGCGTTTTTCTGTGTTTATATGTTAATGAAAAATAAAATAAAAACAGGGAGCGCTGGTCCAGCACACCAGAACACCAGGAAATATTTAGAACCTCGCGTAGCCACGTTGGACATGAGTTTAATTCGCTCGTGACAAATTCATTCATTTCTCATAATTTCATTCATGGAGTCAACGGAGGAGGAAGCAAGCGATCACTTGACTTTTGGCAAAAAAAACAAAAGAAAAGTCCAGATCAGGGATGAAGAAGAGGAATTTAATACATTTGTGTCTTACAAAACAGTCCGGCGCCGGGCAGTTTATTGTGAGACAACGTGCGCGCGTAAGTGGTCGTAAAATTTGAGCTTGGCGCGTTCACGCTCGCGTTCAAAGGCTTGTGCCGCGGCGTTCGCACGGCGTCGAGCGGCGTTCGGCCCAACGCAGAGCTATGCCGGGGGCTTAAAGGAAGCCATCTTTGTGAAAAGAAACCGTCCATCATTAAACAGAGGTGGAGGCCTCCGGGTTCAACTGTCCCCCTCTTATACAATATAGTTATTGTTAGTATCACAAAGCTCCTTGTGAATAGCAAGCAACCATCAGGGTGCTAACGATCCATCGTTAGGGTGATGGTCCTCCTTAATCATGTGAGCAGCTAGTTTTGGCTGTCAGAAGCAAACTGGTTGATCCACTAAGGTGCTATTTATAAGACTGAGCTGAATATGGCACCTCAGACTGAACAAGTCTTTAGTAAGACGTGTAACGTTTCTACAAATTTTTTGTTGTTGTTTTTGTTTTGTTTTGTTTTTTGAATGTCCAGAGGACCAGAATTAACTTTTTTATACAATTTTATATTGTGCATTCTTTAGCTTTGCCTATTTGTAAAACCACATCAAAGCTTGAGACCATCCCAGACAGCACATTAAGCACATTATTATGGACAGGCCTGCTCGTGACAACGCAGCACGTTAACATCATATTCGGAAGATGTCCGTAAATTTCAGCTAGATCTCAGTCTTTGGTTATCCCGTGCGAATGCCCCACATAAAAAGTTGGGGAGTAATTTAGTTATTACATGTGGTTCTTGGGTAAAACTAATCCCGTGCGAATAGGGCTTTTAACACACCTCTGCTCCTGGCAGTATATTAGAACCTTACAAGACGAAAATATATCTGAAATAAAAAAAAGAGCTGAAGTTGTCGACTTTGATCACTGAAGCCGTTTACGCATTTGCCGGCCCTCCCCGGCTCTCCCTGGCTCCTCCCTGCTTCTAACCCGGGTTCTGCATGTTCGCATTTTCCTTTTTTTCCCCGACTCCGCCCTCGTCATGGAACCATCTCCTCCGTGGTTCCAATCGGGCTCAGTTCTCCGGGCCCAGTTTCACGTCATTTACTGCTCACATTTGATTCGTTGTTTGCAGCAGGGGCTGGACTGCTTCGTGTAGGGGCGAGACCAGAGGGCGTGACTAGCTGCGTGTTGAGTCATCAACTGCGATTTCGCCAGCGCACCTAAAAACACTCTATTTTCATCTAAAAACTACTTTTGAGTGCATAAAAATGATCGGAAACGTGTGTTTATATGCTTAACTTGCTAACTGTAGTGAAAAAACACATGAAAACTCAGTATTTATTTCGTTTTTTCCAAAAATTCGCAACCCGGAAGTCCGCTCGTAAATTTCGCCAGCGCACCTAAAAACACTCTATTTTCATCTAAAAACTACTTTTGAGTGCATAAAAATGATCGGAAACGTGTGTTTATATGCTTAACTTGCTAACTGTAGTGAAAAAACACATGAAAACTCAGTATTTATTTCGTTTTTTCCAAAAATTCGCAACCCGGAAGTCCGCTCGTAAATTTCGCCAGCGCACCTAAAAACACTCTATTTTCATCTAAAAACTACTTTTGAGTGCATAAAAATGATCGGAAACGTGTGTTTATATGCTTAACTTGCTAACTGTAGTGAAAAAACACATGAAAACTCAGTATTTATTTCGTTTTTTCCAAAAATTCGCATTCTGAGCTTTTCGGTAAGAACTGCCCACCCACGTCAAGTGAACACCCCACCCACTTCAAGGCTTGCTCTCCGGACAGTGCGCAATCAACGAGGGCGGGCCAGAGCTGGCTCTGGGCCAACCAGAGACGAGCGGGACCGGGGAGGGCCGGCAAATGCGTAAACGGCTTCTTATGGAGCCAAGATGGTGTAGTGGTTAGGGCGTTTGACTTGGGACCCGAAGGACGCGGGTTCACGTCCCGGCCACTACACACCTTGGGGTGTCTATGAGTGCACACCTATTTCTCCAGCTCCCCGAGCGCCCTCTGGCTGCTCACTGCACCACCTGGGGTGGTTGGGTTAAATGCAGAGACGAATTTCGTCTGTGTATGGGAAACATACGCAGATGACAGACAAACACATTATTATTATTATTATTAAGGGATTTTAAACAACTTGATGATGATTTTATTTGTTTTCTCAGGGACAGTGCACAACAATACATTGACCTACAAAAACAGGAAAGATGCATTGTGCCAGGTTATAGTAATAATACTAATTTCCGCCTGTAGTCACTTAAGTTCATTGCAAAAACCAATGCAGAGATGTTATTGTTTTTAGTATATCGCATTGCTTTATAATGTAGTTGTTTTTTGTTTTTTGTTTTTTTCATTTCTTTTATTTACTTTTCATTTTATATGCTCTTATATGACTATTGTTGTCTGTACCTCATCTGTGTTATTAGTTTAAAACAGGTCTCTCTTTTAAAGGGAGTTCTCATGACTCAATGAGACTAACCTGTATAAAGGTTGAATGAATGAATGAATATAGCTAATGATTACAAAAGTGTATGAGTAATTGCTGCTGACAAAAATATAAGCATCTAAACAATTCAAAATTATAAATTATTTTAAAAAAAAACTAGATAAGTGTACAAATTTGCACACAAAAAGAAATAAAGGTTGTCAACTCCATTGTTTCCCCATATTTGAATAGGAATTGTGCAGATGTCTGAAAAAGGGAAAAAAGACAACACTGGTGCCCCTAAGTTTGAGGTTAGTTTGCGGAGTCTGGCATGTCCTGTTTAGGTAATATTCCTCACAATATACACTCACAAAAACAGACTCAGCTGCCGCTGCTGATGAAAGGCCATCTAAGCGCAAAGACGACTGATGCTAAGCAGAATCAAAGCAATTAGTGAGTATCTTTATTGTTGTAAATCATGCAAAAATATGAAGTTGTCAAACAGGAAGCTGAACATCAAAGAGAGAAACTAATGCCTGTAACACCAACAGCTGGAGGGGGAAAGTTTGAATGTCCAGAACAAGAACCGGAGGTGAAAGCCGAAGTCAACTGTTAGATATTTATGTAGACTGGTCCTGGGGTTTTTGATCTACTCAGAACCGGGTCATAATTTCATTATAATCCCATCTCTGAGCAGATCAAAAACCCCAGGACCAGTCTACATAAAAAGTCTCCGGGGGCCTACACCCAGCTCCTCATCTTAACACAACCATATTGTGTGCTCATGAAAAAGAACACAGAAAACACAGGGCTGAATAACACTTGCTCAAGCAATGGCACGTTTGTAACCTACCCCCACCAGAAGACAAAAAAGAGCCATCCTAAAGAAAACACTGGGGGGAAGCAAAATAACAGCAGGGTTGAGCGCATGTGAATAACCTTTCAGTGCTAGAAACACAGCTCACTTCTTTCCAGAATTATTTAATTTGGTGTGCTTTGTGACCAAGCATAAATGCCTCCCTTGGCTGTGCATCAGGGCAGCCATGGCTGTTGCATAACAGAGCTAACAAGAGAGGCCTACAGGGTTTGGGATGAGAGGAGGAGGGAGACACGTGGGAATCTCCTCTGTCTGGGGTCGCTAGCGAGCAGAGCCCCCTGGGCAATAGTGTAGGCATGCCTAACATAACACTCATTCCACAGCAACAAAAAGCCCCACAGATCAGAGTCAGAGTCAGAGTCAGAGAGTCTTTATTGTCATTTGCACCGCATGTAGTACATGTGATGAAAACGAGATTATGTACACGAGGTCCCAGTTACATCCAACAACAAATGAAAGAGAAAAACAGTAATAACATCTAGAACTAACTAAGAAAAACATCAACTAGTAATACACTAAGCCTAATATAGTGGGAATAAACAGCAGCACGAACATGAGTTTGTATGAGCAGATGGTCACAGATGAACACAGCAACAAGAAAACAGATCAGCATCAGCATGATGTGATATTTTGCAGTGTTTATTTTTTATTTTATTTTTATTTATTCATGAGTCTAACAGCCTCAGGGTAGAAGCTGTTCCTCAGTCTAGTGGTTCTACACTTGATGCTCCTCAACCTCCGTCCTGAGGGGAGTGGGGCAAAGAGTGAGTGTGCTGGATGAGTGAGGTCTTTCATGATGCAGGTGGCTCTTTTCCTGCATCTGGAGGTATAAATGTCTGTGATGGTGGGGAGACTGACTCCAACAGACTTCTGTGCAGCCTTCACCACTCTCTGCAGAGCTTTCCTCTCTTCAACTGTGCAGCCTCCATGCCACACGTTGATGCTGGAGCACAGGATGCTCTCCACTGCACACCTGTAGAAGGAGGTGAGGACTGGGCTGCTCAGACCAGCTCGTCTCAGCCGTCTGAGGAAGTAGAGTCTCTGATGACCTTTCTTGATCAGGCTGGTGGTGTTGTTGCTCCAGCTGAGGTTATCATTCATGTGTACACCCAAGTATTTGTAGCTGGAGACCACTTCCACTGCAGACCCACCTATTTTCAGTGGGGCATGGGTGTGTTTGTTCCTTCTGAAGTCCACAATCATCTCCTTTGTCTTCTTCACATTCATGTGAAGATTATTCTCTTTGCACCAGCTCTCCAGATGTTCCACCTCCTGTCTGTAGCTGGACTCATCATTGTTTGTGATGCATCCCACCACCGCTGTATCATCTGCAAACTTAACAATATGACAGCCTGGAAGTGTGGCTGTACAATCATATGTGAGCAGAGTGAACAGAAGGGGGCTCAGCACACATCCCTGAGGAGAGCCAGTGCTGAGGGTTATGGTGGAGGAGGAGAAGTTGTGGATCTTCACGGACTGTGGTCTGTCTGTTAAGAAGTCTAGTACCCAGTTACAAATAGAGGGGCTTAGTCCAAGTGTAGATAGTTTGTCTATCAGAGTTTGGGGGATCATGGTGTTGAAGGCAGATGTGAAGTCCACAAAGAGCAGACGCACGTATGAGTCTTTCTGATCCAGGTGGGTGAGAGCAGTGTGGACCACGGAAGAAATGGCGTCCTCTGTTGATCGGTTCTCACGGTATGCGTATTGATGAGGGTCCTCATTGATGTTGACGGTTGCCTTGATGTGGGACATGACCAGTTTCTCAAAACATTTAGCGACTATCGGGGTGAGGGCCACCGGTCTATAGTCATTCAGACCAGTCACTGTGGAGCTCTTTGGGACTGGGATGATGGTCGCGGTCTTCAGGCAGGTGGGAACTGACTCCAGTGCAAGTGAGGTGGTGAAGATGTCAGCCAGCACCTCACAGAGCTGGTCCGCACATTCCTTCAGAACTTTCCCTGGGATGTTGTCTGGTCCGGTTGCTTTATGAGGATTAATCTTTCTGAGACTGCCTCTCACTTCTGCTGCGGACACCCTGAGATGCTCTTCATCTGGTGATGAGGTGAGTCTGGTGCTAGCTGGTCTGTTTGGATCATCAAAACGTGCATAAAACTTATTGAGGGCATCAGGCAGAGATGGGTCCCTGGGGCATTGTTTGTTTTTGCCTTTGTAATCTGTTATGCATTTAATACCCTTCCACATGCTCCGTGGGTCTTGTGAGGTGAACTGTCCCTCGATCCTCTGTGCATACGTGGCCTTGGCCTTCTTAATGCCATCCTTCAGTTCATTCCTGCTCTTTCTCAGCTCCACTTTATCTCCTGACTTGAATGCAGTGTCTCTGGCTGCTAGCAAGGCGTGAACTTCTTTATTTAACCAGGGTTTCCGGTTCGGGTAGGATTTCACATATTTTTTTATGGATACATTTTCAGAGCATGTACTGATGTAACCCAGGACTGAGGAAGCGTACAGTTCCATGTCCACTGAACTTCCATCAGTGGCTGCTTCTCTGAAAACAGACCAGTTTGTCCTCTCAAAACAGTCTCTCAACATGGGGGAACTATCTTGAGGCCAGATTGTTATTTCTCTTTGTTCTCTTTGTTCAGCTCGGCTTATCTGCAGGAGATGGCCATGAGTTGTATCTATCATCTTCAAAGGTATGAGCATGAACAAGGTTGAAAGGTTTAAGCAGAAGGTTTCTTTTGTCCTAATCACACCAAGGCCCTGTTTACACGGACACTGTGTGAGGGAAACAGATGTTTTGGGTATGTTAATTAGGTGAAAAGTTTTGCGTTGACACTGTCGAATTCTGTGGATACGACTCTCTCCCCCTCCAACCCCCGTCCTCATGATTTCACTGTAGTTACCATGCTGGGCCTTCAGATGGCGCTGTGATTTTTGGAACCTTCACTACTGCGCAGTGCGCATGCGCTGCCTGAGGTAAACAGCAGCCGAGAGCCTGCCTCGTCTGTTTTCCTCTCTGGCTAAAATCAGCTAACTACAAGTTGTTGTCAACAAGTTAACAACAAGTTAAAGCTGGAATTTGGATAAGAGTCAACAGATTTGAGTCAGTGGGACCCGCTTCATCTAACAAGCTGCACACCAGACGCTGAGCCTGTGGACCAGAACCGCTGAGTGGACTGTGGACCAGAACCGGACTTTACTCCGTGATAAACAGCTGACTTACAGCAGGTAAATCAACGTTCTTAATATAATGTTTGCTTGTGTTTACTTTGATCACACAACAACTGAGTTTTTATTTATTTATTTATTTCTGCCAGGTGGAGAAGCTGTCGTTGACAGGCTGATGGTTCGGCGGTTCTGATGGGTCCAGATGAACACACAGCAAGAGTCCAGTTCATTAACGTAGTTACAGTTCGGTTCACGTGTTTTAATAGTGTGTTCAGTTTAATTCTCAGTGTTTGTGTTGTAAACTTTGTGGTGCTGAATAAATAAATAAATAAAAAATAAACCTGGTGTCTTCATTTTCACAGCACGTTACGCACTGTTTAAAAAATGTAACGAGTCCAGATAGATACTGTAGTTCAGATAAATTTAAACATCTCCCACGCCAACATAAATACTGTTTATTATTGTTAAACTGTTATATTTTGCAGCGTGACACGTGAAATGTCAGACTGTCCGGGCTGCGCGCATGTGTTCAAACAAAAGCTCCACGGGAGATGTTTACATTATCAGCGGGGGGTCAGCGAAAAACTTCCACCTTGAGAGCAGGGTCAGAAAAGTATCGGAGTCATCGAGGGGGGCCAGCAGCGTCGTGTAGGCGATAAGCAAAGTCGCAAAGAGAAAGTAGCGGTTACACTCAAAATACGCGCCGTGTAAACTGGCCCCAAGATAAACTCAAGAACTTGTGTAACAACAGGCTATGTATTCACAGATACAGTGGTGATTGAACATTTGAGAAGCCTTTAGAATCTTCCATTATTTCTGCATAAATATGACCTAAAACATCATAAGATTTTAACAGAAATCTTAAAATTACATAAAAAGAACCCAGTTAATCAAATGAGACAAACATATTATACTTGTTCATATATTTATTGAGGAAAATGATCAAATATTACATTTTTGTTAGTGGTAAAAGTATGTGTATGTGTGTAAATTGTATCATATGGACCCATTTTTTTAATGCTCTTTTTCCATCAGTACCTTTAGTACCGGTTACAGGACAGTTCCATTTCAGAAGGTTTATTTTACCCACATGTAAAGTACAAAGATCACCAGCCCTGGGCCATTACCGCTTCACCATGGGGTCACAAAACAATGGCCCTGAGTGTAAACTTAAAACCCATCTTCTTCAGGGCATGGCCACATCTCCCAGGAGGAATCACCACCATCAACGAATGGGAAGCCCTACTCTATCATGTGACTCAACTCTCAACCAATAATATCTTACCGTCTTGTGTTCTATAATGGGTGGTGCGTGAATTTTGGGAGTTGTAGGCATGTAACTAAAACTACATTTTCTACCGCAAACGGAATCAGATCGTGTTTTAACAATATCATTCTAAATACCATACCAATTTATTTATAAAGCACTTTAAACAGCAACAGGGCCAACCAAAGTGCTGTACAAACAGAAACAAACAGGCAAACCACACAGCAAGATATACCATAATTTAAAATCAAAATATAGAAACAAAATATTAGCAGATAACATAAAACTAACACAGTGTGACGCATACAGGTTCAACACAAATCAAACAGTGTTGAAAGCCAGGGAATATTAGTGGGTTTTTAAGTGAGATTTAAAAACTGTGAGGGAGGGGGCCTGCCTGACAAGCAGAGGTAACTCGTTCCATACTTTTGGGCCTGCGAAAGAGAAGGCCCTGTCACCTCTGCGCTTAAGACGGGTTCCTGGAACTGTGAGGAGCAACAGGTCCTCTGACCTCAGAGAACGCTGTGGGACATACAGCAGCAGATCAGAGAGATAGGAGGGGGCAGAGCTGTTCAGTGATTTAAAAACATACAAGAGTACTGTATTATGAACTGGATTCGAAGGTGAACCAGTAGCCAGTGTAGGGAGGCCAAAACTGGTGTAATATGTTCTCTTTTGCCTGTACTGGTTAAATAACAAAACAGGATGCATATCTCTAGACATTGCATTAAATTAATATATTATCTGATAAAATTCTATTTCATATTAGTAACGGTTCCAGTGGGCGGGGTTCAAACTGACATCATATGACTTACCAACTGGTGGTAGTAATTCTGGCATTAAGACCCTGAAACAGGTTTCAGTACAGGGTGAACATTTATTTTGAAGTTTCTGGTAAATTAAAAAGAATAGAGATTATCAAAACTATCAAATTAAACTATACACACTAGAGCTGGGCCATATTATATTGTTACCGGTTTTACCGAGCAAAAAAGCTTGCCCGGGCAAAAAAGTTATATCATGATATGCTAATTTCATGACGTAATACGTCGGGGCGCCCCGCCCCCTTAACATCCAATTCCGAGCGCTTCAAACGACCAAACTGAGCAGCGCACCTTCCTCCTCCAGTTTGTAACGCTAGCTAAAATGCTAAAAACAAACAACGTGTTTCAGCTGTCTCTCCCCTGTCTCTCACTGCACAGGTACAGAGAGCTTGTCCCCCCCCCCCGCCCCGCGCTGCTCAGCGACGTGCGGGCTGCTCTCTCCCTCGCTCCAAAACTGTTGCGCGGTTCAGCTGTCTCACACAGTCTCACACAGAGGCAGGTGATCAGAGAATCAGATAGATCAGTTAAAAAAATGAATCAGAAAAATGAATAATTCCTGCAGGAACAGAGGAAGCTGAAACACCAGAAGCTTCAGGGTCAGCTGATCAACTTGTTACAAGTTATTTTTATACCGGTACTTGGAGACTGAATACTTTACTTAATAAAGTAATTTCAGTAAAATTACCCCTTGTTGTTTTTTTAAATTTTATATAATACTGCAAAGCAACATGTTAAGTTAATTTTGTCAAATAAATAAATTTGATTTTTTTTGGTTATATCACAAAATTTATCGTTATCGTGATAATGCTCTGAAATATCACGATATAATTTTTGAGCCATATCGCCCACCCCTAATACACACACACATACACACACACACACATATATATATATATATATATATATATATATATATATATATATATATATATATATATATATATATATATATATATATATATATATATATATATATATATATATATATATATATATATATATATATATATATATATATATACACACACATATATATATATATATATATATATATATATATATATATATATATATATATATATATATATATATATATATATATATATATATATATATATATATATATATATATATATATATATATATATATGTAAAATGTGAACAGGTGTTACCCAGTCACAACCTTAATTACTTATTCAGGACTAGTTCAAGTCAAGAGTAGTAATTGTTTATTTATTCAAGGATTCTCTTCTTTTTCGGTTAAACAATATCTTGTGTGACCAGATGAGATATATATGTGACCATGAGATGTTAATTATATTTGACCCATCAAGGAAATGCGGTCATTTATTTAACAGATCATTAAATTAACATCATAACAAAGTTATCAAAGTTTTTTCAGTAGGCTTCAAAAACTGTTATAGCACAAACTTTTATTTCTTCAATGGTTTTGTTTTTGTAGTTAGCTAAGATTAGGGGTGTAACGGTACGCTAAAATCACATTTCGGTTCGGTTCAACTACAAGGAGGGCTCGGTTCGGTTTATTTTTGGTACAAAAAAAAAGACAAAATAAAGACTTACAAAATGTTTATTTTGAAAATATGCCAAAATATGTTTGTATTGTACTGTATAGTAGTAATAAATAAAAGTGACCCATTTGGGTGATATTTTAAATAAACAGCACTCTACAATAAATAAACTATATTAACAATAATAAAAATCTTAATAAATACAATAACAGTCAGAACAATAAGCAGCAACAGACGGTTTACAATCTAACTAATCAAGTTTTTGTCCAGTAGCAGCAGTGTGGCTGTATTTGTCCTCATTACTGTACTCACAACCTCTTCTTGGTGGGACAGGTCCTGGAAAAGTTCAGAGTTCAGTTCAGTCATCACACACTTCTTAGCTGCAGGTGATCTCTGGTGGATGTCTGTCCCTGAAGTGGAAGGAGACAGCAGCTACCTCTGTCCCATACTGAAAATAAAACACAGAGATTAAAAAAAAGTTAATAAGATTATGATTTTAAATAAAAAAGATTAATTAGATAATAATAATTACAAGGGGAGTGGTGGCGCAGAGGTTAAGAAGGTGCGCTTGTGATCGGAAGATCGCCGGTTCAAGCCCCGGTACCGACAACATCAAAGATGTGGGTGGGATAAGTGAAGCGGTCACACCTGTCTCCACCCTCATCTGCCCCACTCTGGGCCCTTGAGCAAGGCCCTTAACCCACACCATCTGCTCCCCCGGGAACCCTAGATATCAGCTCTCTACTCCACACAGAGGGCTGTGGTTGCTCGGTGGTCTGTGGTTGTGTCAGGAAGGGCATCCGGCATAAAAACAACTGCCAAATCTTCGTGTGACTATATTGCTGTAGTGACTCCTAACGCAAGGAAAAGCCAAAAGAAGAAAAATAAATAAATAAATAAATAAAATAAAAATTAGATAATAATAATAAAAGAACAATACCTCTTCTTGAACGGTTGAAGCTCTCACTCATCATCATCATCAGAGCTCAGCTCCAGGGCTTGTTGACAATATCAGTTTTAGTTTTTTCATAAAGTTCTGAACTTTTTGAGTGATGGATGTCTCATAGCGAGGATCAATAACTTTAAAGCCTGTGTCATAAACAACATTCAGACTTAGATTCAGATCTTTAAAAACTCCTACAGTTTGTATTATTGCTCTGGACCGCTCTGATTTACCTGATAAAAGTTGTTTAAATGCAGCTGCTTTTAGCTGTTTGTAATAGCTGCTGTTTCTTCGTTCACATTCCGATGACGTAGTTTCCAGCGCGTTCACATTAGACGTGTTGCTACTGCAGAGAGCTACGTCACGCAGCTGCTGCAAAGCCAGTCTTCATGAAACAACGTCCACAAACACAGCTTTGAATGTGCGCTCGTCTTAACAAGAAAGCCATAACGTTCCCAAACAGGAGACCGGAGCGAGCAACTAATGGCTAATAATGCTGCGCGTGCTACGCGATAATAGCTTCGTGCTGAAACGCGCCGAGGAAATTTTGTTCCGCGGCGCATATATTAACGTTCAATGAGTGAAAAAATAACCGAAACGGTACGCAGGTGGACCGAACCGAACGTGGCGTACCGAAACGGTTCGGTACACCCACGTGTACCGTTACATGCCTAGCTAAAAATTTATTTATTTATTTCTATCTCAGAGTTGAGATTTATGGCAAGGACCCAGTATTGCCTACCAGTTATCGTCCCATCTCTCTTATTAATGTCGATGTTAAAATAATTTGTAAAGCCCTCTCTAAAAGATTAGAGAAGATAATTCCTTTCATTATTCATTCTGATCAAACTAGATTCATAAAAGGAAGACACTCGACCACAAACACTCAGATTATACAATTTAATAGAGCATTCATATAGTAAAAATATTGAAACAGCTATTTTATCTTTAGACGCAGAAAAAGCATTTGATAGAGTAAATTGGAATTTTTTATATGCTACCTTGATTAAATTTGGATTTGGAAACTATTTTATTAATTGGTTAAAAATATTATATAACTCACCAAAAACATGTGTCAGGACAAATAATCAAATATCTTCAAGCTTTTCTTTACAGAGGGGCACCAGGCAGGGATGCCCACTTTCACCTGCATTATTTGCTTTATTGAACCTTTACCAGCAGCAATGAGGCAATCTGCTGATATTAAAGGCATACAGTGTAAAAATATAGAACATAAAATTAGTCTTTATGCTGACAATGTTTTACTTTTTCTTCAGAACTCAAAAAACTCTATATCTAATGTTAACAAATTAATAAACTAATTTTCAAAAGTTTCTGATTATTCTATAAATTGGTCAAAATCTACAGCTCTTCCAATAAATTGTGTGTTTAGTACTTCTTTAAATGAAAGACTACAATCAGGTAACATTACATACTTGGGTTAACATTTCCCCTAGATTAGAAGACTTAATAAAATTAAATCATATACCACTTTTAAAGAAAATTGAAGACGATCTTACTAGATGGAAATCTCTATCCATATCACTTATGGGAAGAGTTGCTTCAGTAAAAATGATGGTCCTGCCGAGAATAAATTATTTATTCTCAATGATTCCAAATAAACCTCCAAATGAATGGTTTAAGTAACTGGACTCTTTCATATCTAAATTCCTTTGGAAAAACAAAACTCCAAGTATTAGCTTAAAAACATTACAGAAATCTAAAGAAACCGGAGGATTAGAACTTCCAAACTTTTATCACTACTATTTAGCCAATAGGTTACAATATATTTCAAAGTGGTTAAATCCAAATGCACTAGATGTTAGTTGGATAGACATAGAGCAAACTTTATGTAATAATATTAGGATTTCAGATCTGCCATTTATTAGTACAAATATTAAAAAAAACATATTTGCTTTAAAAGTATCAGTATTAACTCATCTCTGACAGCATGGTGGGAGTATCTGAAAATGACAAAGTCTTCACTACTCCCATGCAAACAAACACCCATCTGGAACAATCCTGACATACAGCAAGAAAATAATATGTTAAATATCCCAGGTTGGAGAGTTAAGGGAATTGAATGTCTGGAACACATATTTGATGGTGTCTGTAGACTTTATTCCATTTAATAAATAGCATTCGCCTCAAAAATGCGAAAAACGCCTAAAAAAGACATACCCAAATTAAATTAGAAGCTGTTCTTGAACCGTATGGAGAACAAGCAAATGCTTGGTGTCTTTGTAAAGATAACACTTTGAATTTTTTGTTTCAGCAGTCAAATTTGTTGTATCTGTTATTATTTTGTATTTATTTAAGTGAGAGCACACAGAAATCAAGCGTTTTTCTGGCCTTGCCTGAAAATGTTTATATTTGTCAAGCACCTGCAGACTATATAGACTGGAATTTGATATGAGCCTAAAGAGTGAAGTATCTACTATGACAGTTTCAAATTTGAAGTCAATAGCATAAAAATTGAGGATTTTGTGCCAGTTTTTGTATATGCATGTTCAGGCGGTCCTCAATAATAACCAAACATACCCAAAACTGTGCCATAATGTATAACACCTGTAGTGTATATGCCAACTTCAAAAGTCTGTAACTGCTGAATACTTCAACATACTTCAGTGTGACTTCAGTGAGGGCTCTATTGAAAGCTTACATCAGGGTAACCCTGTTCCATTCCTATATTTACTCTCAAGCTGATAGAAATAACTGTAACATGTCAGGGCGCTCGTAAGTCAGGGACCACCTGTATAAATCACAAGAGAAAATTCCCCCACAGGTCCAACTGCCTACTTATTCAAGACCCAACCCCCCAGATAACACCCAGATAACACACAATAGCTCCACAATAGCTCCACAGGGGAACGCCATTCATTGCCCCCACACACGCACGCACACACACACACACACACACACACACACACACACACACACACACACACAAGGAGAAGCTGACATACCTTCGTCCGAGGAATCACTATCTCTCCTTGAAAATTCAGTCCCAAAGCCTGTCCTGCGGTGTATTTCATTTTTCCATGGCATTTATCCATGGCTAAACTGTGAGAAAAGTCCGAGAAAGCATGCGTAAAGTCAACAGCGAAGACCTCACCCTTTTACGCACAGCGGATGCAGCTGAATGACACTGTTGCGCAGTGAATTCTACACCCCCATGTAACTCAAAACCTGTCATGTCACATGTCTACACAACGGGATTTTCATTGGCTACAAGTCTGTCGCGTCAGAATCAGCGTCTCATTTGATTGGCCAAAGCCCCACGTGGGGAAAAGAAGGGGTTGGTCATTTTTGCTTCGTGACTCTCGGTGATTTGATTGGCTCTAGTGACTGAAAAGTTTCACTCAGTTGGTCAAAATTGGTGTCAATCAAAAGCAGAGACCCTATGAAAGAGTTTTAAAGCGCCAGAATTTACAAAGCTTCCGTATTTGGGAAATGACGATCCAACACATGCAAATTAAGGTCAAACGGGCCCGCAGGCGGGCCCGTGCCTGTTAACAACAATATGACATTGACAGTGGTTGCTGAGGTAAAAACTCGGGCGTGGGAGGAGTTCGGAGAGGCCATGGAGAAGGACTTCCGTACGGCTTCGAGGCGATTCTGGTCCACCATCCGGCGTCTCAGGGGGGGGAAAGCGGTACGCGACCAACACCATTTATGGTGGGGATGGCGTGCTGTTGACCTCAACTCGGGATGTTGTGAGTCGGTGGGCGGAATACTTCGAAGACCTCCTCAATCCTACTGGCACGTCTTCCACTGAGGAAGCGGAGCCTGGGGACTTTGGGTCGGGCTCTCCAATCTCTGGTGCTGAGGTCACCGAGGTGGTTAAAAAGCTCCGCGGTGGCAGGGCTCCGGGGGTGGATGAGATTCGCCCTGAGTTCCTTAGGGCTCTGGATGTTGTGGGGTTGTGTTGGCTTACGCGACTCTGCAATATCGCGTGGACATCGGGGGCAGTTCCCTTGGATTGGCAGACTGGGGTGGTGGTTCCCCTATTCAAAAAGGGGGACCGTAAGGTGTGTTCCAACTATAGGGGGATCTCACTCTTAAGCCTCCCTAGTAAGTTCTATTCAGGGGTTCTGGAGAGGAGGGTCCGTCGGATAGTCGAACCTCGGATTCAGGAGGAGCAGTGTGGTTTTCGTGCTGGTCGTGGAACACTGGACCAGCTCTACACCCTCAGCAGGGTCCTGGAGGGCGTGGGAGTTTGCCCAACCAGTTTACATGTGCTTTGTGGACTTGGAAAAGGCATTCGACCGCGTCCCTCGGGGGGTTCTGTGGGGGTACTCCGGGAGTATGGGGTACCAGGCCCATTGATATGGGCTGTTAGGTCCCTGTACGACCGGTGTCAGAGCTTGGTCCGCATTGCCGGCAGTAAGTCAGGCTCGTTTCCAGTGAGAGTTGGACTCCGCCAAGGTTGCCCTTTGTCACCGATTCTGTTCATAACTTTTATGGACAGAATTTCTAGGCGTAGCCAAGGTGTTGAGAGGATCCGTTTTGGTGGCCTTATGCTGCATTCACACCTAACAGCGTTTCAACGGCAGGAGCGTCCGGCTTACATGCTAAGTCAATGGGGGACGCGCTTCCAGCCGCGTCTTGGCGTCGGGCGTCACGTCACATGCGTGTTGAGCATGCTGGAAAGCGTTTTCCGTGCACGTGAACCTGCGTCAGCCTCCAAAGCACGCCTTGATCTAGCTGAAGATTTCGCGGTTCAAACGTTCAAACGTTCAAACGTCGTTCAACTCTCCCTGATTGGTTGATCAGGGAGAGTCGGGGGGGAGAAGAGAGGGGGTCAGGGGGAGAGTCCCTATGTGACGCGGAAACCAGTGACGCGGAAACGATTGCGCAACTATGTGACGTATTGTTTGTGGGACACAGAAAAAACCCACGGAGTCATGGACTATGGAAGAGAAACTCATTGTAGCTGTGTGTTCGCGACAAGTCCTTCACGACCAGTCAAGTCTGCTCCACAGAGACAGAGATAAAAAGCTCCTCGCCTGGCGGAGTGCAGTTCAGGTCTGGACACCAAGTGCGTCCACTTGCGTGCGTGACGAGCTTTTTGGAAGTTGAAACGCTGTTCGGTCTGAATGCACCATTAGAATCGCTTCTCTGTTTTTTGCAGATGATGTGGTCCTATTGGCTTCATCAGATCGTGATCTACAGCTTTCGCTGGAGCGGTTTGCAGCCGAGTGTGATACGGCCGGGATGAGGATCAGTTCCTCCAAATCCGAGGCCATGGTCTTGAGCCGGAAAAGGGTAGCATGCCCTCTCCGGGTCGGGGATGAGGTCCTGCCCCAAGTGGAGGAGTTTAAGTATCTCGGGGTCTTGTTCACGAATGAGGGAAAACTGGAGCGTGAGATCGATAGGCGGATAGGTGCAGCATCCGCAGTGAAGCGGGCGCTGTACCGGTCTGTCGTGGTGAAGAGAGAGCTGAGTCGAAAGGCAAAGCTCTCAATTTACCGATCGATCTACGTTCCCACCCTCATCTATGGTCATGAGCTTTGGGTTGTGACCGAAAGAACGAGATCTCGGATACAAGCGGCTGAAATGAGTTTTCTCCGCAGGGTGTCTGGACTCTCCCTTAGAGATAGGGTGAGAAGCTCAGTCATCCGGGAGGGACTCGGAGTAGAGCCGCTGCTTCTCCACATCGAGAGGAGCCAGTTGAGGTGGCTCGGGCATCTGGTTAGGATGCCTCCTCTGGTGAGGTGTTCCGGGCATGTCCCACCGGGAGGAGACCCAGAGGAAGACCCAGGACACGCTGGAGGGACTATGTTTCTCGGCTGGCCTGGGAACGCCTTGGGATTCCCCCAGAGGAGCTGCTCCAAGTGGCTGGGGAGAGGGAAGTCTGGGCCTCCCTACTTAGGCTGCTACCCCCGCGACCCGACCCCGGATAAGCGGACGAAAATGGATGGATGGATGGAATATGACATTGACAATAAATACTTCTTAGAATATCAACAAATTAAGTCTATGGTAAAAAAGAAATTTAAGCTTAATAGAACATTGTTAGAGACACCAGTATGTGTGTCAGAGTTCATTAATCTTAAACCACCTAAATTATTATCTAAAATCTACAAAAAAACTGTCTAGAATTGATGACTCCATAACGCTACCTGTTGCAAAATGGGAGACAGATTTATCAGTCAACATTGACAAAAGCACTTGGTCTCAAATATGTTTAAAAACATTTAAAATGACTAGAATTTACAATTTACAATTAATACAGTATAAAGTTCTCTATAGAGTACATTATACAGGTCAGCGAATGTTTAAGAT